>WSXT02229446.1:0-16355 GCA_011762715.2 Neuroterus valhalla | reverse complement strand
TGTAACGCTGTTACTTTGAGGATATGTAACAGTTCTGGATTCTTGTTCCGTAACTAATATAGAACAGAGTGATGAAGCTGTTCTATCACTTGAATGTCACACTTGGTCGAAAAACGGAACATGTAGGTCACACTGTTCTGTAACGCTGTTGCTGTAAGAGTATGTAACAATTCTGGAATTCAATTCTGTAAATAGTATAGAACATAGTTATAGAACGGATCTGTCACTAGAATGTAACACGTGTTCCAAGAATGGAACATCAAAGTCACACTGTTTTGTAACGCTGTCAATGTGAGAGTATTTAACAGTTCTAGAATCCCGTTCTGCAACACGTATAGAATAGAGGAATACAGTTGTTCTGTCACTAGAATGTCACACGTGTTCTAAGAACAGAAAATGAAGATTGCATTGTTCTGTTACACAGTTACTTTAAGAATATATACCAGTTTTGGAGTTTTGTAATGCAACTAAAATATAATAGTGTGATAGAATTTTTCTGACACTAGAATGTCACAAGTGCTACAAGAAAGGAACAAAAGATACACTGTTCTGTAACGCTTTTACTCTGAAGATATATGTACATCTATATTTACTCTAAGGATGATATTTTAGTTCTATATTCGTTACATATTTGAGTTCCATATTTTTTATGTATTGGAGTTCTATATTTGTTACGTAACAGTGGCATATTCTTGTAACACTGTGATAGAAATGTTACAGAATGATCTCAGAACAAAATTACATTGTAACACTTTTGAATATATGTTACGGCACTAATACAGAACAATGTTCCTATGTAACCTCGTTTCTAAACTGTTATAATAATAATTTTTGACATATAGCGCTGTTCTTGAATTGTTACAGAATAGTTACAGAACAAATTTTATCATAACACTATTACATAGATGTTGCAGCACTATTACGGAACGATTTTCCTCTGTAACCATGTTCCTAAATGGTTCTGAAAATACTTCTTGATAAATAATGCGGTTACAGGATTGTTACACAACGATAACAGAACAAATTTGCAATGTAACACTGCTACATATGTGTTACGCTACTATTAAAGAACAATGTTACTTTATAAATATGTTCCAAAAATGTTCTAGAAATACTTTTTGACTCATAACGCCTTTCCGAAATTGTTCTAGAATGAAGTTATATCATAACACTGTTACATATGTGTTACGGCACTATTACAGAACATGATTCTTCCGTAACACTGTTCCTGAATTGTTCTTTTCCACATATAACGTGGTTCCGGAATCGTTACAGATCCTCGATAGAACATGGTGCTGTAACAGTGTTACAGAACTGCTACATCCATTTGGGGACGACATTACTCGGACCATGATCTAAGTATGTTCTAATCCCGTTACAGAACATGTTCTTTTCTGTTCTAGAACTGTTACTTCACAGTTGCAGAACAGTGTCCGCTGGGATGTATCAATCCATAACGTCAGTCACCACCAAACATCAGTCATGTAAAAGAAGGCACAAGAGGAGAGAGGTAGAAACAAATGAAGCCGGAACAAAATGAGTTATTATTGGTTAAGTAATACTGAGGAGAGCACCAGTCTCCTGCAGTTTGGTCATTTCGGTGAAAAACCTTGGTCCTGAAAAATTGTAAAAAACTCTTAGGAGGGGAAAACTTCTAATTTCAATCGCAAAGGATGAATTTATTTCCTGAAATAAAATTCAAGGAAAATTAAAAGGCAAATATAAGACACTTATCCTCGTTCAATGATGCAGTCCACTGCAGAAAGCCGGAAATGACTCTTATAAACTGCTCAAACAAGAGCAATTTGAATTTTCAGATTGTCAATTTTTACACAAAAAATATTGGACTACATAAAAATCTGGAAAAGTGACGCATGAATGTACAAAAAAAACTTCCAAAGTCAACCGCGAAAATTACGAATTTCAATAAATAGAATTTCCGGGATAATATAAGTCACTCATCTTTCGTTGAGTCCTGTAGCTCCAGTAATTCAACATTCATGAGATGGGATGATGTGGAAATTTCAAATCTTAAACCAAATGAATATAAACGCACTTTCGGGGAGACGGTTTTCATTCGAAAGGGAAGAATTAGTAGTAGAAATGATGACTTCGATGATTTTAGTAGATCATATCATATAATTTTCAAACATGTAACTTAAGGGCGTTAGACTGTTTCGGCTTAGGATTTTTTTTATAGGTACGGCACTGACTTCCGTATTTATTTGCTTTTAGGTGTATGTATATATACTAAAATATTGTTTTTACAACCACCGCAGGGTCCACCTGGAAGCAACAGCTATTCAGGATAAATAACACAAGCTCCCAGTTGAACCGCGGTAAAATACACCTATGGCCACGTCTCACGACCGTGAGATGAGTACTGTGCAATTTTGGAACTGGATCTCCTACACAATTTTTTCTGAGATCTAAATTCTTTTATTCACCAATGAATAAATGTCGAAATTGCAAAATTACCATATTTGTACATGTAATAAATTTTCCAATTTCAAAATTTACAAGTTATTGATCAGGTAACCTAGAAACATTATAAACAAATTTACAGACAAGCCAGTTTGAAAATTTCGGGATTGTAAATTTGGTGAATTTAGCAATTTTGAAATTTATAATTCGGTGATCACATGATTTAGTAAAATTATAAACAAATTTACAGGCGGTCCAGTTCAAAAATCTGAAGATTGCAAATATAGTAATTTTGCAATTTCGAAATTTATTTATTGCTCACCAAAATCATTTGAAGGTCACGAGAAAATATGTAGGGGATCCAGTTCAAGAATTGTACAATATTGAACATGTAATAAATTTCGAAATTTCGAAATTTATAATTTAGTGATCAGATAATTTTGGAAATTTATACACAAATTTACAGACGGGCCAGTTCATAAATTTTAAGATCGCGAATGTGATGAATTTAGAAATTTAGAATTTAGAGATCAGATGATTTAGGAAAATTATAAGCAAATTTACAATTGGGCCAGTTCAAAAATTGTACAGTCTTGCACATGTAATTAATTTGTCCATCTCAGAATTCAGTGATCAGGTAACTTAGGAAAATTATAAACGAATTTACAACGGGCCAGTTCGAAAATCTCAGGACTGCAATTGTGGTAATCCTGCAATTTGGGAATTTATTTATTGGCAACCAAAATGAATTATGAACCACTATGAACATGCTCCCCCCCCCCCCCCTCACCCCTCCCCCCCTTTCTTCCCCCCTCACCCCCTCAGTTGCCCCCCCGACCACCCGTCCTTCCCTTCCCTTCCCTTCCCTTCCCTTCCCCGCCCTCCCCCCCCTTCCCTCCCCCCCCTTCACCACCCCCACCCCCCCCCCCCCCCCCCCTCCCCTCCTCCCATCCTTTCTACTCCTTTCACCCTTTCTGTTGCACCAACGTCACTCAGTACCTTTCTTACCTCCCCTTCTATTTCCCTGTTTACATCCAAACCCTTGATCAACACATTCTTCCTTCTCTTTTTTCGCCACTCTTCTTTTATTTCTCTTCCTATTTGCGTCATTTTGCTATGTACATTTTTATTCTGTACATGCACTTTCATCCTACATTTATTCGCCATCTCGCTCTTTTTCACTTTTCGCTCTTTAAACTCGTACAACACCCACCCCTCATCAAACTACACCCTCCGCCCCCCGCCCCCTAAAATGGAATCGAACCTTAAAAAAATCAGCCGTCACTCACCCTTGCATTTTCTCCATCACATCTACTCCTTTTTCCACACCCTTCACTCTCACTCTGACTCCGAACCTTGAACTTTCCACTCACTACACTCGTCCTCCCTCACTCCTCTTTCCCAATCTGCATGAAACTACGTTTTATTGCCCCATCTCACACAAAAGTGTCGATCTATTATTTAAACTGATAAGAACATGTTGCATTGTTTACAAAAAAATACACAAGTTACTTCAACTACTTTTTTCAACTTAACTATAACATTCCGCCTATACTTTCCCACCTATTTTCTGTTAATTACATATAATGTACGCATGATCAAGCTCCCAGCGCTTTCATTTTCTCTTTCCATCTCTCAATTTCATAGTCTTCTCGACTTTTAACTTCATATCCCGAAAACCTTCCAACCGGACAAATCCTCGCCATCTCCTTCCCTCAGTTTATTCAGTCTTCTCATCGATCCTACTCCCAGACCCCTTTCATCAAGTATTCCTCTAACACAATCACTCACACTTCTGCCTCCCTCTTCCTTTCTATAGTGCACACTTGGAACACATTCTCTCATGACTATTCTTCATATCCACATACTCTTCTTATTTTTTCCTGTTCTTCCAACCAGAATTGACAAGCCATTTTGAACCTTTATTTTTTATACTCCAAAGAATAAGATAACAACATAAATACTTCATTCAACACATTAAAGTTATCCAATGTATAAATGAATAATGATTGAACCTAACCTATGACTTATCAGAAATATAAAGCATTGATTATTCCATTGCCTGATCCTAAGGATCATCATACACAATTCATCATTAGCATTTAATCTTTTGCACATTAGGCACTCTCAATGTTTGAAGATGTTTTTCTTCCATTACAATAAATATGACATTGAGATGGATTGGAATTCAAATGCAGCAAATATGAATCATTTTCCAACTTTCAGATAGCTCAGTGATTTAAGACACCGGGAAGACTTTACAGCAACATATTATGGAGTTATAAATTGAAAGTTAGATGCACGGCGTATGTTGAATATTCGCGGGAACTTATGATTTCATTTTCTTATGGACACAAACGTCTCTTTATATTTTTCAATAAACTAAAAATCAATATATTTGAGTCTTCTCTAATAGAACATTTTTCACAGTTTTTGAAAGAGAAAAAATGTATTAAATTTGGAAATTTAAAAATATATTAGTTCATAATTTCTCATAAAAATGAATGAATGGTCTAGGAAATAGTCGCTCTAAACGTTACATCTTAGTCTGGATGGTTTTGGCTCAGGACAATCTAGACAAAATTAGTAGAGCACTGAAATTTTTCCGTACCAGATTTGAGTGTCTTTATACCATTAATACATCAGTGTATTGAATAAGCAACAAAGAAAAGATTTTTTATCAGTTGTTCGTAAAAGATCAACTCACATTCTCTTGATATTCGTAGTTCCAGGAAAAATATAGTCTACATTATGAATTTTACAATTATAATTTTTTAAATAATGTTAATTTCAAGCAAAAAGTGGGGCTGACATACTTCTTATAAATACCTACTCAAGTTCTATTCAATTTTGTATGAAATGAAATTATTCTCCACGAAATATTTTTCCTGATAGTGATGCATTATTTCACATTTGTTGAAAGCAATGGCAAGCCCAGGAAAAAAGGATCCATTGAAATGATGTCTGTCTGAATTGCGTATCTGTCATTTGCAGATTCATGAATCGATAACTGAATCGGTTTGCTCCTATGTCTATCGGCCATTTTCTTGAACAGTTTGGAATCTGCCATATAGTGCAATGAGCATTCCTGAGGTCCGTTTCCCTAGCACCTCCACAATGGAATTTCCATATTCCGTTTATATCTGAATTTTGGGCTTTTTTTGGGCACGAATGCCGATTTTTGGGCACTTTCATTTTTCTCAAAAAACCGACATTTGGGAAATACAACCCACCAGAATTTTGAGGTAATTTTGGGCTCTCCGAATTCGCAAAAATCAATTTTCCAAAAACCACCCCTTTGACAAAAAAACCACCCCAAAATAAAATATGTACTATACTCAAATTTGAACATATAAGAATTATGGGCTATTTTTGGTCTTTTCTTTGGACCAATGCCGATTTTTGAACTCATTTATTTTTCTCAAAAGAAAGATATTATTGTCGAGATTGCGACACCAGCACCTGCATCAGAGCACATTAGACAAATTCGGGATGAAGATTCACCAGAATTCAGGCGTTTCTTACGCTCTTCAAAAGTACCAGCAAGATCTTTCGAAAAAATCCCCTTTCACATGGGAGCTACCCTCAAAATGAGGGTGGTGTGATGTTGCTGGTCTCCCATCGGGCTCCTCCCCAGGTTGCGGATAAGGGAATGCCTCCCAAAAATGGGTGGTGCCAGGGAAATCAAATACCCGGGGTGGACAAATACCAGCTAAGGGAAGGAACCCTGACTTCAAACCAACCATAAGTGAGTCTCTTAAAAACAATATACCCCAAGAAAGAGCAAATCTCTCCATCGGTTCCGATCGGGTGAAAGCCCCGGTGGCAGATACCGGTCTTAAGGATTTTGGTTAAGACCCAAGATACTCCACAATTACAACATCGATTTGTTAGCGGGTGATAGAGCTTTAGGAAGAATAGAGGAATTGAGCGACAGTGATGCGGAGCCTGTTTTCCGAAGGAAAGTAACGACTATCCTGAATGCGCTCGTAGGTGTAGTTCAAGAGATGTCCAGGCATGCAGGAGGAAGGAAAAACTTGGATGCAAATATCAAAAATGGCTTGTTGAAGGCCAGGGATGTGCTAGAAAAAGCAAACCTGGTAGCAAACCGTGTGCGATGGTGAAGAAGTAGCCTGACGATGGCCAGAGTACCACACAGCAGCAGCGCACAAAGAAGAGGCCAGCCGAAAAGACGCCCAGTCCTGGTGAGGGCTCATCATTGCGTCCTATGAACAAAGCTCAGCTTGCCTCAGACACGTCTGAGTGGGTTGAGCTAAAATGGTGACTGCGTAGGAAACAACCTCCTCCTACTAATGTCACGAAGCCAGGAAGCAGAAGGGACATAGTCCCTCACGCGAGGACCTCGAGAAAGAAGTCGCGCACTAGGCCTGATGTGGTCCTTATAAGGCCAGCTTCAGATCGCACCTTTGTGGACATTGTGAAGGATATCCGATCACAAGTTAAGCCACAGGAGATGAAGGTCGATGTCAGAGTCATAAGGAAGACACAGCAGGGCCATGTACTCCTGGAACTTGGTGCTTCCAGTGAAAACAAAGCCCTATTTGGAGAGGCATTGAAAAATGCCGTTAATGACGCAGGAAAGGTGTGGGAACTAGAGCCTCGTGCCCGAATCCAGATCCGCGATCTGGATGTCGCAACAGACACCGAAGAAGTCAGATTGGTTCTTCGAACCATTCAGGGAGAAGCATCTATGGAGGCTGTTACAGTCAATATAACGAAGACTGATTTCCGGGGAAGCCTTATGGCTTTCGCAGAGATGCGGGTTACTGATGCCAACCAATTAGTCAAGGTGGGCCTTATTAAGATCGGTTGGGTCAATTGTAGGGTGCGTCTTAAAGTGAAGGCCACGCGATGCTATCGCTGCTTCAGCTATGGTCATGTAGCAGATGGCTGCAAAGGTACTGATCGGAGCCGTTTGTGCTGGAAGTATAGCGTAGATGGCCACAAAGCAATTTCGTGTTCAGGTGAACCCAAATGTTCGCTTTGTTTTGAAAAAGGAGATGGGTCCTTGATTCACCACATACTTGGGTCCTCTAGGTGTTCGGTCTTTCGTGAGTCTGTTCGAAAATGTAACCCGGGCCGCAGATGGCGGTGATCCTCCAAGGAAACCTTGGGCACTGCAGGCTGGCTCAGAACCTTATGTGTCAGCTTGCACCTGAAAAAAGAGCTGACATTTTCATCGTCAGCGAGCAGTATGTCAACAGGAGAGGATTCAACTGGTTTCCTGACAATAGCAGCACTGCGACTATATGGGTTGTCGAAGACACCAGGTTCCCAGTGCATTCCCACGGAAGCGGTAAAGAATTTGCTTGGATTTCAAGCGGTTCGCTCACAATAGTGAGCTGTTATCTCTCGCCGAACGAGGGAATATCAGTTTCTAGAAGAAAGATGCAGGATACGAAGACTTTTGCTCCAATGTCACCTGTGATTCCATCGTTGCCGGCGATTCCAATGCCTAATCTTGTGAATGGGGCATGGCCTGGACGGATTCAAGGGGTCCTGAAGTTACGGGTATGGCTGCCAGGTTGGACCTGACCATCCTGAACTCGGGAAACTCAACCAACTTTAGGCGGAGAGGCTACCGAGAAACCATTCTAGATGCCACTATGGCCTCATCAGGTGTAGCCTCCATTCCTCGCAATCCATTGATGCAGGGTTGGAACTCGAGGAGGCTTGATGCGACTTTCTTCTTGACAACGATTTCTGCGAAATGTTGAAGTTTGCTTGTGGTTTCGACAAGTGTGGCTCTTGTCAGTTCAGATGCTGGGGGTTTGGCGAAAGCTACAATTGACTTGATTGTGCAAGGGTGCAATGCTTCGATGCCCAGGTGATCTTCAAAGTGTCAGGAGGCGCCAGTGTACTGGAGGACACAGGAGATTGCGGAGCTTCGGCGTATCTGCTTCAATCTGAAGCGCAAGATTCCAAGGACTCGGAGAAGAAGATTGGACGCGACTCAGGCTAACAGGGATTATATGTGTGCCAAGAAGGTATTGAACCGAGCTATCAGTGATAGTAAGCATTTCAAATGGATCGAAATACAGGATCGTGATATTTGGGGTCTTGGCTATCAGATTGTGACCGGTAAGCTGTTTGGTCGAGCGCCTATCGGGATTAAGGAACCCGCCATGATGGAGAAGATCATTCAGGAGCTATTCCCTGCTCACCCGCCCAGGGTTATCCTAAAGGAATCCCTGCTCGAAGCAATCCCTCTTTTTACTGAAGAGAAATTGTGGGTGGCAGCCTCGAAGATATCCTATGGTAAGGCGCCGGGGCCTGATGGAATACCACCTGAGGTGAGCAGGTTGATGGCAAGAGAGTTTCCTTCCTTGCTACTCAACTTGTTCAATACTTGCCCCTCAACTGGAGTTTTTTGTGCAAGGTGGAAAAAGCAGAAGCTTATTCTGCTGGAAAAGGGTAAGGGGGCCCCGATCACGGCATCCTCATACAGACCTCTCTGTATGCTCGACGTGATTGGGAAACTTTTCGAGACCCTTCTACGGGCCAGGTTAAGAACGGCCATAGAAGCAGCGGGAGACCTGGCCGAAAATCAGCATGGTTTTAGAGAGGGCAGGTCCATGATTGGAGCGATTCGAGAGGCATTTCGTGAATCGAAAATAGCTTGGAGCGGCAACCATATATCAAGGAGTGTGTGCATCATGATCACGTTTGGTGTCAAGAATGCCTTCAACTCATTGCAATGGGTTGACATTCTTGAAGCTCTGGAGTGGTTCAGAGTACCTGAACATCTGCTGCGTATCATCGGCAGCTATTTCAGCGACAGGCAGCTTATCTTCGAAACATCAGAAGGGACTCGCTGCGTTGATGTAACGTCGGGAGTTGCTCAAGGGTCAGTTCTTGGGCCCGACAAGTGGGACGTAGTCTATAACGGCGTTCTACGTATTAAACTTACAGAGGGAGCGAAGCTCATTGGATTTGCTAACGATTTGGCGGCGACGATGAGAGCAAGGACAGAAGCTGAAACCAAGATATTGGTAGATGTCGTATCAATCAGAGTTGAGTCCTGGCTTCATAACCATGGTCTCCAACTTGCTAGTCAGAAGACTGAAGTCGTTGTTCTTACTAGGCAGAGGTACTTAAGCGAGCCATTTAGTGCGAATATCGCCAGGCATGGCATCGCGGCCGTGAATCTGCTGAAGTACCTAGGTTTGTGGATTGATGGGAAGCTCACTTGTGAGATCCAGATTTGCAAGGCTGCGTGTAAAGCTGAGACTATGGTAGCAATGCTATCTAGGCTCACGCCGAACAATCCAGGCCCTAGGAGCTGCAAAAGGAGGATTTTGATGACTGTTGCTAACTCTGTTATGCTGTATCGTGCGAAAGTGTGGGCAGACGCCCTTAGATTTGCCTGCCGGAGGAACAAGCTTCTAAGGGTTCAGCGCAAAGCTGCGCTTAGAATTGCTTGTGCCTATAGAACAGTGTCCGGTCCGGCTGTTTTGGTAACAGCGGGTTGTATGCCCATTGACCTTTTAGCAGCTGAGAGGACGAATATCTATTGGGCAAAGCAGCGTAATTAAGTTGACAATAACGTTGCTACTCGCGAAAGGGCATAAACTCTCCGGCATTGGGAGGAACAGTGGAAAGCGGACCCAACGGGACGATGGACTGTGAGGTTAGTAGTTTTTCTAAGGTCGTGGATGAGTAGGAAGCATGGTGATGATTTCGAGCATACGTTTTTCAGATGCAGCAGATGGGCAGCTGAGAAGAGTCAGGTCGAGACGAAAGTGAACACAATTATCACACCAGACAATATCTTAGGGCTGATGATAAACTCCCGCCACAATTGGATCAGCGTAGCTCAATACGTGGAAAGCGTATTGAGGATCATAAAGGTGGAAGAGAAAGCTCGTGAGAGAGAAGTTGATCCTTTATCCTCCTCTATAACAAGCCAAAGGCGGGTGAGCCCGAGTGCTTTTAAAGCAAGGCTGAGGACGATGCGTGCTTGTTGGAGGAGACAAAGATTCAGAAGACAGAAGAGCAAGCAGCCATGAATCAGGGGTTTAAGGTTTAGTGGGTAGGTCCCTCCGGTAAGTCCCACTCTCACATTCGTTCCTTGTGGATCATGCTTGTTGTGGACACCAAAGTTCGAGTGTGGCTAGTGCATGAGCATTTCTCCATTTTTAACTCCTTAAAAATAAGAAAAATAAAAATAATTTTAAAAAAATGAAATATGCCCTTCATTAAAATATAAGCCTTCGAGTCTTGGTATTTTCTTGGGCTCCCCACCGCGCTGTTTTCAAGCTTTCTTTGTGGATTTTTTGGACTTAATTTCCGGTTCCTTGCGTCAAGCACTTTTTTTTTAATCATACAATTTTACGTGTAGATGCTAGCTTGAATCAAGCTAGCATCTCTTTTACATTGCATTAATATGCAATCTTAGATGCAATAACCAATCTTGAAAAACCACCCTCAGGTACAAATATCATCTTTTGATTTTTGGGCTTCAACCATAAACGCTGAAAACGCCCTCTTCGTATTACGCAGATATGACTTTGTTGATAAAATAATCATTTACGAGATCCTTGAACGCCAATCCATTGAATTCTTCTTGGGCTCCTCGAAAATACACTCTCTTATTTTTGGGCTGCAACCCTTAACTTTGAAAACGACCCCTTGTATTACAGAGTCTGACTTTGACGAAAAATAATTATTGATCAGATCTCCGAACGCCAATCCATGCAATCACCTTTGGGCTCCTCGAAATTACCCACTTCGATTTTTGGGCTACAACCATCAACGCTGAAAACACCCTCTTGTATCACGCAGATCTGACTTTGACAAAAAACAATTATTTACCAGATCTTTGAACACCGATCCATTCAATTATTTTTGAGCTCCTCGAAAATATCCGCGTTGATGTTTGGGCTGCAACCTTTCACGCTTTGAAAACACCCCCTCGTATTACGCAGATCTGACTGAAAAAAAAAATTATTTACCAGATCTTTGAACACCAATCCATTCAATTAGTTTCGGGCTCCTCGAAAATATCCGCGCTGATTTTTGGGCTGCAACCCTTCACGCTTTGGAAACACCCCCTTGAATCACGCAGATCTGACTTTGACGATAAATTGTTATTTACCAGATCTTTGAACGACAATCCATTCACTTTTTTTTGGGCTCCTCGAAAATAGCCACTTTGATTCTTAGGCTGCAACCCTCAATGTTGAAAACACCCTCTTGTATCACGCAGATCTGTCTTTGACAAAAAAAATTATTAACTAGATCTTTGAACACCAATCCATTTAATTATTTTCGGGCTCCTCAAAAATATCCGCCTTGATTTTTGGGCTGCAACCCTTAACGCTGATAACACTCCCTTGTATCACGCAGATCTGACTTTGACAACAAATAATTATTTACCAGATTTTTTACCACCAATCCATTCATCTATTTTCGGGATCCTTGAAAATGCCCACTTTGATTAAGACGAACTGGGGATTATATTGAATTTGAGGACTTGCCCAACCACAACAGTCAGTTGAAGAAACCGAAGAGATGCGGTAAAAAATGTTTATCGGAGCTGTCACCGAACGCGTCCTCAGGTTGCGGAATCAGGGGCCCTGTGCCGAAGATTTCTGCTGGATATGGCTACGGAAACTAATAAGCAGTCGTGGACAATCCTCCAGGGATGATCAGGAAGTAAAAACTCACAAGCTAGGGCGTTGCAAACCGTGCTGAAAGCTGAATGGCACCTGGGTGTGGTGTCTTTAATGGTGTCTCCAGGATAAAGGGCGACCTCTTGGAGTATACAGCCTTGCTCTTGCATGCGGGGCTCTGCGATGGTGGACAATCCCTTCTCTAGCTAATCGTGGGAAGAAATATGGAAACACAATACTCAAATCCAGTTATGAATGCGGTTAAAAATGACCGAACGCGCAGAGCACCCGACAATGGTTCGGCCAGTATTGCCGATCGTTCCGAAACTCGGGGTGCTGAATTTAAAGAAAACACGATGACGAACCGGCGAGACAATCGACGTTCTTTATGGACGGATCAACTTGATAATTACCTGCTTAGTTGCTATGATGACAGTACTGCCCCTGACCCACGAGGTTACATGGCGCGCCTGCATACTCTGTGGTGACAGAAATACACAGAGCTCTCGCATCTTTCACAGCAAATGTTAAGAAACCGGGCCGTTAACCTTTTGCAAATAAGAGATGTACGCGGAACACTTCCTCAACAACAGCAAGAACAAGCCGCAGATGAAAATCAGGAAGCGACATTGAGATCAACTGCTGAAACAAGGCTCCCCTCGAGAGACGATGTCGATTTTAGGACAAGGAGAAACATTAACATTCAGGTACCTCCCAAACCTTATGATCTGGCTCAAATTGATGCTACCTTTCTTGAAGATGTCTCAGAAGATTCCAACCTCTGGACTATCACTCGTTCAGTTTACGATGCAGCGAGAGCTTTGGCCGATTAAAATTGAAGGTCAAAACCAACGATTGATGAAAAGACTGAAAAGCCCTCGCATCAACTCAACAAGAAGATTGACTGGGTAAGATAAAACGCGTCCCGTATGCAGTGTGTGATTGACTACATAAAATCTAGGAAGCCATTCACGGTAAGGGACCGAAGGTTCGCACATGAAATGAGGATTTATCATCACACATTGAAAATGTCAAATCTGTTGACCATTAAGCAGCACATTGTTCACCTAATACCTAATGGAGTCCGAAGCAGTCGAGACATTTGTGAGGCAGATTTACGGAGTAAAACAGCCATTGAATGAAGACACTGAGAACCTGAAACGATCCAAGGAGCTCTGCAATAACTCATAACATCCGAGAGAGTATGCCCACGAATCACTGCTGAGGAGATAAATAAAGTATAAAGGGGAACGAAGAACTTCTCCACTGCTGATCCAGATTGTATTAGGAACTTTTGGTAGAAGTTCACTTCTACACATCAACATATGGCCCGTATCTTTACCTCATATTTGAAGTCGGAGTTTTCTATTCCACAGTGCCTGGTGTTAGGATGAACGATGCTTCTACCGAAGAAAGGTGACTTACCCAACTCAAAAAACTACTGGTCAATAATTGACGAATAGTGGGATGCATAGAGAGCTTGATCCTTCTTTGGGAGACCAGATTTTCTATTACTTCTGGAAAACTTTGTGTGACTACCAACAGCGTCACGTTTCAGAGAGGTGTACTTCAGGGTGATGCAATAAGCCCTCTCAAGTATACCTCTGTGGCGGAACTAATGTTCGCGAGCATAAGGTCACGCATATATTTTATATGGATGACTTGAAGATTTATGCTTATGGAAAGAACATCTTGAAGATGCTTTCACTATTGTCGGGAGGTACACACGAGATATCGGTATGGACTTCGGATTGGATAAGTGTGCCAAGATTCATCTGAAACGTGGACGAATAGCAGGTAGAGATAAGGACCCTGAGATCGTTGACCGAAGTTCTATTAGACACTCTAGCGCTAGAGAGACCTAAAAATACCTGGGTGTGCCTGAGAGCCGCATCCAGGATACAACATCAGTAAAGAGGTTCTCCAAAGCAGATACAAACATCTGCTCCGACAGATTTGGTGTCAAACCTGTCGTCGTTGAACAAGATATGTGTTACTAACATGCTTGCCGTACTAGTTCTATTTTATTCGTTTGGGGTAATTCCATAGACGAAGAACGAGCTCAGGGCCTTGGTATTACCATGCGCAAGATGATGAATATGAAAAAAAGCTTTCACATCATTTCATCCTCAATGCCTTTACAACCGAATCATTCTAAGTACAGTTCATATCTTCGCGAACGGTGGAGATCCTCTCCTGGCAATTGTCGGTAATCACGAAATTATTTGCCCAATTCATGCAGGAATGACGTATCTGTACAGCCACAATGCTGTCTCAAGAGGGATTCACCACCATCTTTGTCACTCTTTTGGCGCTGGCCGCGATCCTGCCCCGCTGAATGCGCCAAGGGGAATAGAGTCTATTGTTGACAACGAGGAGTGCCAAATATACTGGAACTATGATTTCTCGATAATAGCCCCAAGCTAACACACAAGACCCGACATCGCGCTCCTTGACAAGCGTGATCGAACTATGCTCGTGATCGAATTCTCGATCCTGGCTGAATACAAGATCAAAGGCAAGGAAACCGAGAAAAAGGAGAGATTTAAAGATCCCAGAGAACACTTACAGCGACATCATCGAGGTTATTCGGTTAAATTAATTGTTCTCATCATTGGTGCTCTTGGAGATGTGACGCCATCAGTGATGAGCAACTCTAAAGCCATCACCGTGTGCCAAAATCATTGTCTAGGTATGTTTTAATTATTTGCCTAATTGTTCTATTATAAGGCTCTATCGGGTTTGCTTGTGGGTAATATTTAGGTGTTTTTGTGTGTCTGATACCGAATTTTCCGGTTAGATCCCTGAAGGTTTCGTTAACGAATTCTGTGCCATTGTCGGTATGGAGAATCTTAAATGTTCCCCAACGCGAAATGACACGTTCGTGAAATTCTAACTCTATTGTAATCCCGTTCGCTTTTTTATTTAGAATAATTTCCACCCATTTTGTAAAAATATCCACAAAATCTAAGATGTATTGGTTTTTTCTCTTTTTTGAAATCGGTAATGGTCCCATGATATCTGCAGCAATCATGGTCCAAGGTTCATCGACGATTCTTTTCCCCATTGGCCCTATTTTTGGTTGGTTGCTCGGTTGGGTTCTTTGGCAGATTTCACAGTTTTTTACGTAATTGATTATCTCGGAATACATCCCTGGCCAGAAGTAGTACTTCGAAATTCTCGCGTGCGTTTTTTCGGAACCTGAATGTCCTGCTTGTATGCTGTCATGATTTTCTTCAAGAACTTGAATTCGTAATTTTTTAGGTACGACGAGTTCCCATGGGTTAGAATCTCGTAGAAGGGTGGATTTTAGTGGGTTAGTCCTGTAAAATTGGTGTTACGAATCTCTGATTCGCCATTTTTGGTGTTCTTCCGGTCTTTCTTTAACTTGTCTCATTTTCGTCGAGTACCAGTCATCCGTCTTATCGTCCACGTCCGCTTACGGGCTTTCTGAACAACAAGCTAGCGCGAACGCGACGTTATTTACTGGTTCCCCTGATCTCGAGAGGACGTCGGGAACGTGATTCGAACTTCCTTTCCGATATATGACTTCGTAGTCATATTCGAGGAGTCTAAGGCCCATCTGGCTAATCGACCAATGGGGTTTTTAAGGTGATGGAGCCACTTTAACGCTAAGTGATCCGTAATGACTTTGAAGCTGTAATCCTGTAATACTATTTTTCTGAGGCCGAGTACCGAGATTCGGCACCATTCAAGCATCTGATTGCATAAGCGATGACATAATTTACCCCGTCTATGGTTTGAGTAAGTACAGCTCCTAAGCCCGTATTACTCGCGTCCGTTTCTAGGTGGAAAGGTTTCGTAAAGTCTGGGCATGTCCAAATCGGTGACACTTAAAGGTTTTTTTTGCTTTAGAGGAAAGTTTTATTCTTTCAAATTATCCCTTTCCTTTTCACTTTTTATTCAATGGTCATGATTCTTATTTCTCCGAGTTACTCTATTCACATCATTTCTGTTATTGCACATTCCTTTTTAGCGTACGCAATAATTTTTATTTTACCCAATTACCATTTTAAATCATTTATATTCCACTCAACTTCTTTGTGACAGAACTAACATTTTGCAGGAAGCCCACTGATTTGTTTGCAGATTTGAATAAAAAGTCGAGACCCTCTGAAAACTGTATTTTCCCTGGAATTTTCAATGTGCCGGTAGTGATTCTATCTTGAAGAAAATAATTATTGGAGAAATATCAGATGGACTCAAATAAATATTAGGGTCCAAAAATTACGTTATATATTTCTTCCATAACTTTTTTAGTTTTTGAAATAATTA
>WSXT02229435.1:0-16355 GCA_011762715.2 Neuroterus valhalla | reverse complement strand
GGGACATTACGGGTAGCCAACTTTCGAGGGAGAATAAAGAACAAAAATTTTTTTCCCCCACACCCTCAATTTTACACCTAAGAGCCCCCCCCCCCCCCCCCCCCCTCCACACACACATGCAGTGTGACTCCTGGACAATTACGCATTTTTGTGGCTAGATGAAAAGTGTTATTTCGGTTTAGGAATTTGGCTGTGCAGCCGTTTAAGAATTTGGTTGTGACGCCGTTTAGAAATTTGGCTGTGCAACCGTTTGGATATTTGGCTAAGTAGCCGTTTAGGCTTCTGGCTGTGTAGCTGTTAAGGAATTTGGCTGTTAACCTGTTTAGGAATTTGGCTATGTAGCCGTTCAGAAATTCGGCTGTGTAGCCGTTTAAGTTTTTGGCTGTGTAGTCGTTCAGAATTTTGGTTGTGTAGCCGTTTAGGATTTTGGCTGTGTAGCCGTGCGGGATTTTTGCTGTGTAGAAATCGATTCAGGGTAACGTTCATTGCTAGTTCGTCAGATCCAGGTTATGAACGGTACTCTTTTGGGTATTAGTCGGATTAGAGAATCATTTGCCGCTGGACCATCGTGGCTGGGCTGCAAATGACCTTTAGTGGCTGCATTTTTTTCATATTTGGGACTTTGTCAAAATATTTAGGGTAATGCAACCACTTAAGTACCGTAACCGTGACTACCGGAAACCATGTTAGGAATACATATCTATTTAGAGAGATATTCAGATTTTTGGAATTATGAGATGTATTGAGTCAAATACAAATATTTCTACTAGTATCTAAAAGCATCAAGTATAAGTAATTGTAGCGACATGGAGTACCGAACAGGAAAGCCTAGCTCTTAAGATTCAGTTTAGTTTATGGCAGTTTAGTCGAGACCTGTAGATTTACGGATTGATTATTGATTATCGATTGATTAGAGATAAATTATTGCTTGGGATCCGAAAATGTTGAGGTTAGCTTATCCTTTCGTTCGTCAAGAAATTTTTTCTAATCATGTGAATCAAATATTGAGAAATCATTAAGTCACGCAACAATTTCGCTAAATTATTATGAATAGATTGTTAAGTTGATTTGATAGAGATGTGGGCTTGTTATTTCGTTGTCTTACGTTAAGAACGCTCCGTGATTGCGAACCACGCCGATCAACCGAGCCTGGGCTACCTCGCAGCGTTCCGGTACACTGCTTTTGGGATTTTCGCCCGCTTCAAGGGAATAATGTTTTCTTTGATGTTTGAGACTTTTCGATTCTGAGAATTAAGTGGTCTTGAAAAGGCCTGGCGCCCAACGATGAGTTTTTTTTTGTTGAATTTAGAGTTCTACATGCCGCTATTCCTATAGAGCAGTGCCGAAGGTTTGTAGCGATTATTGTTAATTAACGATAACGAAATTGCAGCATTCCATAGTAAAAGGCTAGTTATCAAACTCGTCTTCAAAATTGCTCCTCAAAAAATAACTACTGAACCTCTGATTTGAGAACCAAGCGCTTTTTCCATTACTAAGTTTGTACTAGTGTCCACCTTGAACTAGTTTGTCCTTCGCATTCAGATAAATTCCACCACGGATCTTGGCGTTTTTTCCTGTTTGCTTGGTCTGAAGCCTTCACCACTAGATAAGTCGGGAGATTCATCAAATAGTTCAAGTTTGACCTGTTTATCCTTCCTTGAATTTAACAGTACGTACGTAATTTATGAACGATCCCTCATACGCAATCGGATCTAGTAATCTATTTCCCAGCTTGCACTGATTTATGGAACATGAATATCTCACAAGGACAAGCTCAAGGTGTACATAATCTATGAGATAACAGTTGTAGTACAAATTGTATACTTTGAATGAGCAACATAGTAATTACTGGTTACGCTTTCAAATGAATTCTTAATTAGGAAGTTCATTAGTGCTTCCTCTAGTTAGAGAAAATGAAGATCTTTTATACTCTGGACTTACCCCTAGCAGTTATACTGAGCACTATTGGTGAATATAATAATATATACCTGATATTGAATGTATTTCTTAAGTGTTACAAACATTCAGATTCTGGCGAATCAAACTATAAAACAACGTTTTCGGAACTTTATTCACATTTGTTCGAAATCGATAATCATTTATTCTGAGTTTGTGCCGGGTGAAGGGGGGATAAATGATGTGCTTATAAAAAATTGGATTTAGAAAATGTCTACTATGAAGAAGACACTCGTGTGTATTAAAGGAACGAAAAGTTACTTGGATATGAGTGGAAGCGTGAATTTTTGCGCATTGATCCAAATCATGCTTACGTGAAAAATTTAATCCTTCAAATTTGCATAAAGTCCATCAGCTTCATATTTTTGGAGCTTCGCTTCTTTTGGGAGGGTATATACTCTGAGCGGAGTCACCTAACAGCGTAAAACGGGAAGACAACGTCCGCGTCACATTCAATGCGACTGAAAATGTCTGTAGCATGGCACCAACTTCCTCTCTCTCTTCCTCTCTTCCTCCCGTTCTGCTGTAGTATATGTGTAACAAGTGGGGTATATATCACACATGTACCAATTGAATAACTATATTACAATAAATAGTATATTTCGTATAACATTGACTAGAGATTAATTCATGCCTACATATAAAACTTGAAACTAACAAACTTTAATAATATAACTTCTTTGAAATTTTAATCTCCAATTGCGATCAACTTCATAATTTCCGCTCCAATATTTATTCCACTGGCGTGCATGTATGCATAGAGTGAGGGGATGGCTGTCTTCTTCCAATCTATGAATAAAATAACAATAAAATATATGTTTTTCTTTCAACGCGAAAGGAACAAAGCTTCTGTCAGCACGGCGGTCCCGCGCTCGCTCTATTTTAACTTTTCGATTCAAAAGGCCTTGTTTCCCGACATATCGCGGTTCCAGCGCGTGACTCGCCACTATTCAGTACTGCATGAAGTCTTACTATTTTATATGGATATTTTGGTACCTGAGACCAACGGCTATGACACGCTCAAAAAACCAGTTCCCGTCCGATCACTGAAGTAAGGCAGCGTTGGGCGCGATTAGTACTTGGATGGGTGGCCCTCCAGGAATGTCGCGTGCTGATGGCATGTTGTCGGGAGACTGGTGTCCTCCCGTGTATTTAACTCTACCAAATATGACACTCTACGAGTTACGCCTACCACGTAAGGGATTATGGCTAGATGGTAGAAAATAAGACCAGCAGGATTTTGATGCAATTTCGCCCTGTGAAGCCCTGATCAAATCTCCTTCTCAAATTATACAGCATCTTATTTTTAGTATTGGTACACACATAAATTCTCGTGATTCCGAAATGATTCCGTCGGGGTTTTTTAATTTGTACGTGTCACGGTTTTCCTAAACACTACCGAATCAAATAACCCGGGCGGGTTATGAGAGCTTATTCTAAGACCCCTGAACGTGTATCTGTTCTCCAAACATTAGCCTTGAAATCCTTAAAATTGTTATTAATCACATAAAACACTTCAACACCATGCTAAAAACTTACCAGGGATTTTTTTTTAACAAGATAAGCTAAAAACTGCTTATAGAACTGCTTTCAACATCGCCAACCTCTCCAGATCCCCGTGTGGTGTTGCTGGTCTCCCATCGGGCGCCTCCCCAGGTTGCAGATAGGGAAATGCCTCCCAGAAATGGGTGGTACCGGGAGAACCCGGGGAAAGCCGGAGCGTACAAGCAACAGATAGGAGAATAAACCCCGATGAACAAATCAAATTTGAGTGTGTTTCTTGAAGACGAAATACCCCAAGGGACTTAGAAAATCTCTCCACCGGTTCCGATTGGGTGAAAGCCCCGGTGGCTGGTGCCGGCACTATGGATTTTAGGGAAGGCCAAAGAAAGGTGGAACCTGACATGTTGGAGAGGAGCCTAAGCGAGCAGATGTTTGGGGGTGAAATCGATATGTTCGAGGAGCCTGACTGAGCCCACATCTCGTTGGCACGCCATAATATGTTGTACACAGATTGAAGGCGACTGAATAACCTAGGACAGGTTCAAAAGGTCAAAACAATCCTAGAAGACATGGAAGAATTCTGCTATTCAAAGAAGAAAATGTTCCTTTCCATGAGGAGTAGACTACGCGACACTTCATTCCAGCTTGAGGTGTTAAATATGGAACTGAAGAATGCTGAAGATTGTGCTAAAGACATCGCATACTACATCAGTCTTGGCTGTGGAATGAAGATCCACGCGCTCAAGGCAGAGGAAAAAGAAGGATGTAAAATTTGAAGGGACCCAGACCGATGAAAACGGTAGAAATCTCTCGCCTCGACCCGAAAGAAAAGGCAGAGAGAAGCCATCATGAGTCCCCCAGACCTTAGCGCCAAGAAGCCAGCGCACAAGAGAGCGAAGTACGGGGATAAGTACTTGTACCTATGGCCTCGAGCTCAATAGTGGAGGAACCACCTCCTGCAAAGGAGAAAATGAGTTTGAAGAAAAGGGGCAAGAGACGGGCTCGACCTGAGGCGGTTCTCATAAAACAGTCCGAGGGCTCGAGCTACGCTCAAGTCCTTCGAGACATCAAAAGGACGCCAAAGGTGAAACCTCAAGGTGCTATGCGATCAGACTCTGACAAGATGTCGAAGGCCAATGAGGCCGTTGCGCGACACTGTCGAGCTACTGAGGACGATGCGTACATCTTGGTAGGGTTGAACGCAGGAGTTAGGGAAGGCAGGCAGCCGAAAAACAGCAGGACGCCGAGGCGCGGCGTAGTGGCCTTATTACCAGGACTCTGGAGTAATGCGATAAGCGGTTCCGGAGTTCTGAGTTGGCAGGGGGGGGGGGGGAATGTTACTAAGAACCTGACACTACCCAAAAGGAACCACCTACACTGTACACGATTGCTGGGTTGTTTGTCTTATGCAAGATTTCCCCTCTTACTATAAAAAAAACCTCTCCAGATCAATTACTGCTGCCATGCTTCAAGCCTGAATAGCTCAAGCCAAGATTCGTGGTTTCACAGATTCATCTACCTGGCGTAGGATTCTACAAAGTCCTAGATCTGCAGAGATCTTATCTTATTAGTGGAGAAAGATTCTCGCCACTAGTTACAGATAATATTCCTCTTCGATTTTTTGTATAAAATTGTGAAAAATATATTCAACCTCAAATCAAACAGCAATAGTAACGCCACCGTTCAGGCAAATCATGATCAACAGCTTTCATACAATAGACATTCCTTTTCGATGTATGATTTTTTAAAAAACTGCTTTTTAAACTTGAGATGATTAATTGACTTTCCAGCATTAAGAGGGGACATGTCTTGAATTCGACGGTTTTTCTAAGTTGCACTAGGCGAGCCGGCTGGATTTTAGGAGAAGAAACTATCAATTTGATTCTTCCTTCACGATTTTTTTTATCTTGGACTAAATTATGGAACATAAATATCTCACAAGGACAAGCTTGAGGCATATATCTTCCCCAAGATAACGATTATAGTAAAAAATATATACTCCAATGAGGCAGCAGAATAATCATCCGCTACACTTTGAACCGATTTCGTCATTAATACATTTATTAGTCATTCCTCCACGTGCATAAAATGAGGGTCGTTCACATTCTCGTCACTAAGTTGGCAATCATAATCATTTTCATTGGTGAATATGAGTATATATTATTCTAATATTATTATAATAGAACTATGAAGAAAATTCAAAGTTTGAAGCTCCCGAAATTCTTTTTAAACAAGTTAAATAATTTTTAAATGCATCTAAAGAATGGGATCGAGTATAATCTAATCTTATTATCATTATCAATCAATATATGTTTAATTCTAAAAAAACTTTCCAGCTTCACACAATTAATAACTGATACACATAAGGTTTAAGTGAAAGCAAAAATTAAACTGCTTCATTGAGAGTCATTCTTACATAGAAAGTTCAATTGTATAAAAGTTTCGAGTATTGCTACAGAATCATACAATTTTATTCATAGATTCTCGTTTTGATCAATTTGATCAGTTCTAATAGAAGTATCAGTTTACCATCTGCAAACTAGAAATCTACTGCACCGACTTATTTAAATGATGGAATCTTTGAAATTTATTCACGTCATCAAGGGCAGGTGGTTTTCCTACGTCTTTGGGATCCAAACCCAAGATTTTCCGTTTTGCGGACGGAAGCTTTACAGAAACTATACAATTTCTAGGTACACATATATACACAATTATACGAATTTATTTCACGATCCTCATTTTTGCTACTTTTGATCAGTTCTTAAAGAAGATTCTGTTTAGCATCAACATATCAAAAATCAATGTTCCGATAGATTTAATTAGTCAAATCTTTGGAAAATATTTACGTCGTACACATCAGATGGAAAGTTTTACAATTAATATATCAAATACAACTTCTTGCGGAGAAAAACCGCCTCTCTACTCCGATGGGATACGACCCCAGGAGAAGTAGATTTCTGGTTTGAGGATAAAAAACTGAATCTTCCGTTAGAACTGTCTCAGATTACTAAAATGAGAATCTTACAATAAATTTGTGTATGTATGTACAGCTAGAAAGCGCATACTTCATGAAATAAAAAGTTTTAGCAAACCCCTCCGTAGCTCAGGTTGATAAAGCATTCGTCCGGAACACGAAACGTCCATAATTTGGAACCAGCGGAGTAGTGAGGCGGTCCTTTTTTCACAGTAGTTTGTATTCAATTGTTACAGTATTTCAAATAATAAAAAAAATTGGAGGTGTCGTACAATAACTTTGAGATATTATGTGTTTATACCCATATATTGGATATGCATTTCTCAATATCCGCCTTTCTCTGTGCGTACTCTTTCAAAAATACAATCCTCTTTTTTCGCAGAATTGAGTTCGCAGTTCGAGTGTTTACCTAATGGCGATCCTATTCCTGGTATTCCTCGTCGCAAACCTCTATTTCCATTTGACCGACTTTCTCCTGAGAAGTTGCACCCCCGTTCCGAGCCTTGTATCCGTGAAAGGTCCAGGTCACCTCCTAACGAGCCATATCTTGCCGGACCTCTTGCTATCAGGTGCATGATTCCTGCTACCAAGATTTCTTGTCCTACTGGATTTCAATATGGAGTTGAGGAGATGGAATTTATTCGCCTTATTTCCCGTGTGAATCCGAAGCGGGTGTTGGAACTGAGAAGATACACTTTCCCAACCAATAAAAAAATCCAGATACTTGTGAAAACTAATAACTATATGCCTATGCCACCTGGTGAACATATAGTACTATCCAATTCTGATGGTGACGTTTTCGCTATATTGGAAAGCAGTACCTCTCTAGCTGGTATGTATTATAGTAGCGGTCACAGACGATCAAAAATCAACATCTACAGCCAAGCCATCACCAAACTAAACCCAGATGAAGTCAGGGAAATTCCAGTAGGCCCCCTCCGCCGGATCACAGCGCATTTCGAGGTAGTGCATGTGAATCGCGTGTGAACCACAATCCTTCGCACTGTAATTTCATTTCTTCCGAATGTTAGACCATAATGTTATTTTGCCTAAGCTGGGGCCGCGAGAGTGTCGGCCTGTTTCTTCATGCCAGGGAACCTTGTAGAAAACCTTCATGCTTATTTCTCATGTTTCATAATTAATACGATGTTAGAAGAACTGTTTTCTGCATGTTGAGGATTAAAAATGTTATGATTGAGTCACAAGTCACAATGCTGCATTGCGATTAGTGTAAAATTGATCAAATCGAGTGCATCAATATAATGTCTATCACGCGTATCTAGGTGTGATTTTTCTGTCCATCTGAGTGATTTTTACAAATGTGAGAATGATGATTACTATTATTTTCTCCTTCTGCCTCACTTCTGGTTCACTTTTTAGAACTGCGGTTGGACGGAACTGGTTTTTTTTTAATAGAATTAAGACTTCAATCTGAACAAAAATTTCAGAAGGACAATTGGGTAACGCAGTACAGCGCAATGCAGTACTACGCTTTTTTCCTGCTTAGGATAAGAAATTTAAACTGGAGAATTTGTTATCTTCTGATAAGTTCGGCATCTCCCTGAGAGATGAAAGAGCTGTAGGATATCAGCGATGGAAACAGCGAAACCGCAATTAGTTGAATAATTCACTTAATCACCCATACAGGTTTTTTGCGGGAGGAATAGAGTGAAATACGTTCGAAGAAGAGGGTTTCTGACAATAGTCGGAAAAAAATTGGATACAAAGTGCCATTTTATAGAATGACCTTGTGCTCATAAGTAGTCACACTTGAGAAATTTTGACTCGTAACTGGTTATTGGAATATTTGTTTATACTTTCTCCCTGTAACCGATTTGAGAGTTTCTGTATAACTTTCTCTCTATTCCTTTGCACACCTCACCACTAACCCAGGAGTGAGAGAGACCTACAGTTTAAGGTGGGTTCGGAACCACCAAGGAAAACAGCTACTTAATGCTTAGAGAACTTAAAGAACGCTAGAAGTACCGGGCTCACGACTCTCTGTGGCCCGCCGAAGCTCTTCCAGAGTGCGAGGCGGGAATTGAACCCACAACCAGACAGCGCATGAGTCCAAAGCTCATGCCTTAGCCCCCACGACCAACTGACCACGCTCGTAACTGGTTATTGCACAAAAGTCAAGGTATTATGGTTCTAAAGGCGTCAAAATTACAGAAATACCTCCAGCTTGTATTTCCTAGAAACAAATAAAGAAAGCATTTTCTTATAGCCTTAGGACAACCAAGCCAAAACTTCATTCATTATTCATCACAACTTCGTTATTTATTCCTTATCATATATTGTTCATCAAGCCCATCATGCACACGATAATTTTCGTCGTTTTGTCTCTTGTAAATCCAACCTTTAATGCTACGATTCCAAGAAGATTTCAATGTAACTGTAATTTTTTAAATTTTAATAAAATTATATTTACCAAAGAAAACAACATTTTATGTCACAACATAGTCAAATTTGCAAAGATGCGCATGAGAAACATTCAAAAACTTGTAAGAGATTAAGCCCTTATAGGCTCTTTTTTGGTCTAGTTCTTGCCGAACAATGTTCACAGAATGTTGTTCCTTCAACTGTTCATAAATTGACTTACAACAAGTTTTTTTTCAAGTTCCTGAACATTCAAACCTATTTGCAACCAAACGATTGCAATTTCAACTACAAAACATACAATATTCCCACCAGATGGAAGGTTTTAAGTTAAGCAAGAGAACACATTCCAACCAAGTAGGTAAATCTTTGAGAAAGAATAAACATTTTCTACGAAAGAATTTAGTATGAAAATATGGAAGTGAGGAATAAGTCCTAATAAAAAAGAATATTCCATCATTCATAATCAGAATGATCTACATTAGGAAATATGCAGTTGATCAGTTTCATGTATTCCAGCTAGAAATGATTCATGCCACCCGCTATGCTTCAAACCAAGACTTTGAAGGTCATGTCCGACACGTCTCTTTCCATCTAAAACAGATAAGAGGAGAGTAGGGTTGAAAATGCTAGAATTCACATTCTTTAACACCATTATTATTGTTATTATGATTATTATTATTTGAGTTAGGACCATTGCATCCGCATGTGTGCCTGAGCGTGACACCAGAGCCCTCCCGTGAGTGCCAGACGCTTTCCCGGAAATGCAGGGTAGTTTTGGTACCCTATTAACATTTCTTTTAGGACCTTGAATTTGTTGCTGATCAGCTTGCGTATTTCCTCCGCTCGCTTGACATTAAGATTTAGGCCAATGAGTGTTTTGACCTGTCTGCAGCCAGTGGCGTTTTCCGCTCCTTTTCATATTCCTCAATCAGCCAACTGTTGATTTCTTCAGTGACTGACCTGCTACAAATGTCTAAAACTTGTTCGGGACCAGCGAATTCTCCTCCTGAAGCAAGTTTTGCTAGCCTGTCCGAGATCTCGTTGCCTTTGATACAACTGTGTCCAGGGATTCAGAACAGAGACACTCGGTTTTCAATCGCTGGATTTTCGAGAGCTTGATAGCACTCCCACACTAATAACCACGTGATGTTCTTTCACACAAAGTCCAAACAAAATTAGGTATCGCCTTATTTCTTTTCGAATACTAATAAATCTGAAATTCATCATGCATATTGCTCGCATTCATTAGTTTGACCCACGATTATTCTAAGCCCACACAGAAAAAAATCTGTGAATAAATCATGAAACTAAGGGATGGGTAGAGGATTTGGATGTCGATCGACAAAAGGTTCAGTTATAGGAGAGCAAGAAGCATTTTTAATTTAGATTTCCTAAACAACTCACACAGTTTGGAGAAGTGGCTCAACCCGAGCGCTGTTAAATTCTGCCATTACCGAGGGCCGATTGTGTACCATGATGTCCAGGATAGACAACTTCCTGGAGCGCAAGAGTGTAGTGTGGAAGAGGTGACATGCGAAAGAACCGAGACATTACCCGATCCATATATCTTTCTCATGATCTCTTCGGTAGATAGGCTAGGCCGCTTTTGGACCCAGATTCCTGTTACCGACATTTATCAACCCTTCTAGGAGAGTCAGATTTGATTAAATTTTGGTAACCTTTTTTCAGCAGCAGTGAATAATATTTTGTTCATCACTTGGTTTCGAATTTCGAGTGCCATTTTTTCCAAGTAGAGTTACCGGCATTCTCATGTTACGGAACAGTTCCAAAAATTTTGGGATATGATGTACTGATTTTCTAAAATAGTTAACTAAGGATGGCATGATTCAAACGTAATTTTGTTGCACTACATTAGATGAAAATCGCTTTTAATTATATGATGAAGCCGATTCCTTCACAGAGTAAAACATCCGTAATATTTTATAACACAATATTTTGTCTGGTTAGAAAGGTGAATCGGGAGAAGAGTGAGAGGTCTTTTGGTGGTAAGTATCGATTTCATATTTTCTAGAAAGAGATTTTTTTGGAATATTCTTCGATATCTGCGAGAAGATACTTTAAGAGGCATACTAAAGTCATCAGAATTTGTTTTCCAATACCCCTTTATTGTTCTGAGGAATTGAACGATACAGATTTATTTATATGAACCAGCCCTTTGTTACTAACAATCAGTTGCAGAACGGAGATTAGGCAGTAGACTTTAAAAATTTTGTATATAATAATAATAATATATCTTTATTAGGTTGTCAACCAAGAAACAAAATGTACAAAAAAATATATAAGGTGGATCCAAAACACAACTCACAGAGGGAGGTACAGCTCACAGCTGCTTTACAACCTAACCCTAATATATCGTAGGAGCTGTGTACTTTTCTTGAAATTATTTGAAAACTGCATTTAAAAACCGGGAAAAAGTTTTAAATATCATGGAAAAAGCAAATCAGTTGATGAACGGTAAAAGAAATTGTGATAATAGGATAAAAGTTGATGAGTAGATTCAATTTGGAAAACAGAATATCCGACTTCTCATCAACATTTTGAAAGTAAGTAAAGATACATTTACGGCTGGTAGTAAAAATAGAATTTCATCAACACTGGCAATTTTGAAAAGTATGCACCAAATATTGACGCTGATACGAAAGGAAGGTGGAGATGATGTGAGTAAAAATATAAAACAACATAGAACACGATAGGAAGATCTGGAATCAGCTTTCAAACAACGAATACGAACAGTAACCATTAGCAGTCTGCGAAACAAGGATTTAAAATTTTTTTCGAAAGACTCAAAGTCTTTGGTCAAGCGGAGACGCATAAATATTCTAAGAAAAGCTGAAAATTTGAAAAATGACGTTATTCTTGCTGCTTTATTTACAGCTTTTGAAAATGGCGGAATAATTTGAGAAACTGAATTTTGTTTATACCAAAAATGGAATTATTCCTCACTCAAAAGATATAGATGCTTGGTTTTATGACGTAAATGAAGAGCTTCTTTTTCAAGTTGCGGAGTTTAAACAGAAAAGATCAAATTGGTCCCTAAAGGAAATAATAAGTTTAGTCGTAAATATAAAAAAATTTACTCCAGTTCAAGTAGGCTTACTTTATTCACATCTATTTTCATCTTCGAATAAGATGCTCAATTGCATAGCATTATTTTTCCATTCGCGTCTCAGAATTTTTTGATTTTGATGAATTGTAAAAAACATTTTCCGCGAAATAACTTCTTTATTCTATCCTCTAATTATCGTATGTGTTCCTCTATCGTCATCATCAGTTCAGTCGTAGCAATCATTTTTCAAAATATTGCATTGAAATCACCTAAAATATTAGGTTCACTAATTCTAAATCCTCTTCCTAATCCTATTGCAATATTCAAAAAATAAGAAGGAATATTCCCAGTCTTGTTTCTTATTTTTGGAGATCGGTTTGGCATGACTCGAAGGAGTGTCTGGATTGTGCCAAGACGAAACAACGGCGCTGAAATTTCTGGTGAATTTGTTTTGTCAACTCTATCATCATTTTGAGTATCTCAGTTCAACTTACTTGATACGCGTACAATTGATTGCCTTTGAAATGGACTATTTTTAATTTCCTGGATCTGATATTTAAATCATCCGATATTCTGAAATTTCCTTATGCATTCTCATTATTTGGGCAGAGCACGTCAACTGCATATCTGTGTATTCTTTCATTCTGTTTGTTTGTGTTGGGTGGAATTGCTCGTCCTCTGTCTCAGTCGGTGACGGTGTTATTACCTTACTACCCTTTCACTTTACACTTGTGTAGTATTCGTTGTTGTTACTTCTCGCGCATCTACTTCTGTGCTCCCAATTGTCATGAATCCTGAACTTCTGCCAATTATTCCTTCTTCACTCACGTCGAGATTAGTGTTTTTCAGCGTTTTTTTTCATTAGCATAAATTATTTAAATCTCAATATTTTTCAGGATTTTTTTCCTCCTTTCATGTGATTGAGAGAATGTAGGTACGTAAAGGTAAGGCGCCGCCATTTAAGCGCAAGGACGTGCAGGCGCTGGGCAATAAAAACTATATGACAGACAACTCAATTCGACTGAAATTTCCAGGAAGGTTTGCATCGGAGCAGTTCCCGGAAGAATAACGTATCCCTCCAAACTTTCCACTGAACACAAACTTTTCGTTAACGATAGGGTTATAAATCAAATGAATCGAATCTCCACAATTTACTGTTCTGTTTTATCCCGTATCGACTATAATTAGCTGCTAACCGTGGAATGGCAGAATATAAGCCTCTGCTGTTTCTAGAATTTTCAAAGTCCAAAGTCATAGAGAGAGTAATTCTGCCCCTAGCAAGATCTCAAGAAAGTGTGCAAGTTTGTAATTTAAGTTGGAAGCCTACAATATTTAGGAAGGAAAATTGAACCCTGAAGGGTTTGTTATTATTATTATCATTACTATATAATATATGATGCGTGTAACCATCAAATGCGCCGAAGAGTCGAATCACGTACCTCCACCTTTTTGGCTATGTTATGAATATTCATTCAGTATTCATTAATGTGCAAGCATAGAACGGGAGCGATGGATAAGGTTGCGTAGGGCGGCTTTGCAAGTTAAGGACTTTAGCAATCCACGACCGTCGATAGGGCATCATGACCCATTTCTAAAGCTCCTATGCGTTCCCAGATTTGTAATTTCCGTAAGGACACGTCGATATGTTGTACCGTCAAAGCGATAATTTTTTCAGACATTACCAGAGACCACCCAAATTGTGTGTGAATATACTTTAGTGTAAGGAAGTTAAGTTTATAGGAAATGAGTTGCAAGAGAGCGAGAGATGTATCCCAGGTTAGGGATGTTTGGAGACAATTTGTTTATAAGAGGCAGTATGGAGCCCGAAACAAGCAATTAAGGATACTAATCGGCCCGTGTAAGGATATAGCTTAGTAGATTGTTTTCATGGCTTCGCGAAATTCTTTGTACGGGGTGTTTGCTAGAGAGATCAGGGAGCCACCAATGTCTGAGCGATGTTACACAAGACGAGTGTGTCGTTTTGAAGCAAAAACAGGCTGGGCTTACTTTTTCTGTGTATGGTTTTTATCAGGTCTTACCTCTTTTGTTACCGAAGTAGCCTCGCGTATATCCATTGTGACCAAATTATCCTCTTTAATCCAAGGCCGCCATATTTCCGTGGGAATACCGGGAGTTATTTTATTCTGGCGCCAGCCATGAGGGATATCTCAATCTACACGTGCCTCATGAGCTCTCGGTAAACCCAGGGTCTTAATCGCCGGATGGCCTAGTATCAGATACAGCTAGGGGTGGGAATGAAAGGGCCAACAAGTCAAAAGGAAGCCACTATGATTCAAGCTATTTATTGTTTTACACTTTCACGGAATTTCATAATAAGAAAAGAAAGTTACAAATTGTCTAGCAAAACAAGGTCATGTTATTTTTACAGATTACTGACGCACGCACCACTAATGCAGAAAGGAAAATTAATTTTCTGATCATTATTCGCACAAAGCCCGCGACCATTTATTGCGAAATCACGGAAATGAAAGGTTTAACAACTTTTATCGATCCTAACTTATACTTGACGTTATCGCGACAATAAGCGGAGCACTACATGGTCACACAAATGAGAGAAATCTCGGAACAAGAATCAGGGCGAGGCCAGGCTAAGGTTTCTCCAGAATTCAAAGAAGTCAATTATCAAGACCTTAGCCTCACTTGTCGCAATAAAAGGAAAACAATACCTGTGCCTTTTTTGAGTCCATTTTTTTAGCAATTTTATTTTAAAGAGGTCTATGCCTTTTTTTCCAATTATTAGAGTGCTTTCAACCTCGATTTCAACCTCGATTCAAAACATTCGAGAATTTATTCATCTGCCGAACCGGCCTGTCAAACACAGAGAGAGAGAGAGAGTGCCGTTTTCTACCGCGACGTTCGTCAAGCTCAAACTAACCACGCCAGGTTGTGCGGAACATGCGACCAATCACAGCGCCCGCCGGGCGCACCATTATTGCAATAAGCCAATAGACGGCGTGTAAACTTTTATGTTCCTTTCGGAATACTCACATACTACTAATTATGTGAATTTTCCATAATTATCGACCTTAGTTAACCATAATCAGTAGTAGAAACGGTATAATAAAATATAGGACTTCAAAAGGCAAAGTTCTTGAGATCAGTTCGGCAACATACAAATTCGCGCGAATTCATGCACGTACAAGAAGTGTTTGTTTATGAACACTCTTGTCGATCGCAAAGCGGAAATCTCCAGGTAAGACGTGTTGATTGGCGTGGCTGACAGGATCGAAGGTTACTAGGACAATCAGCGTGTGGACCCAGTGTGTCGTCACAGGATCTTCCATCTCTCTCGTGTTCAACATAAATCCCAGATACAACCAATCCCCTCCAAGATGGCGCCAGGTTTACAATTAGTGGTGCTCGCAAACAAAAGAAACAAAAACAAAAGTGTGTATGAAAAAAATGTTAATAGATTTCGCAAGTGCTCTGAGAATGAGTGGTGCGGATCCCTTTCTGTGCGTTTGATATAGAGATTGCAGACTGAGTCCACCGGTGCCAGCGGGAAATTTGATTGTGACGAGAAGGTCAGGATTTACCGCGTCACAACACCCCCCGCCTTTGCCGGGGACCACCGAAGACCCATTATTCCGGCAAGCCAATACAAAAAATAAGCACTCAGTTTGAGCTAGGTCTCGGGAGTACCCGCAAGCCAGGCGTCACCCCTTCTCAGAGTTCTCGTCTTTTAGATTGTTAAGCCAGCGAAAAAGAACAGGAGCAAAGAAAATAAGCAAATGAGCAAATGAGCAGATAAGAAAACAAACAAATGAGCAAATAAGCAGGAGAAATTGGAAAGAGAAAAAAAATAAGCGAAAGAGAAACAAACACAAAAAATTCATAACAAAATATAATAACAAAATTTTATAAGCGTCATTATCAAGTGATGCCAATCCTTGAGGAAAGAAAAAGAAACAAAAAATTTTTAAAGCAGGATAGTGGTTAGACAAGCGGTTTGCAGATTATTGATAACGGAAAAATTCCCCGAATGATTGCGAAGTTACCTCTAAATTAGGTGGATCCTTGAGGAAGAGCTTGTATGTCTCGAATTCTCGCCTAAACTTTAGCCTATTTAGTTACCTAATTCGGGAAAAAATAATCACACATCCCATAGGTAGCATGAAATTTTATTAGAGCTCATTTAAATGCGGTAGCCTTCGTAACAGAAAAAAAATTCTATTGAGTGAGTTCCGTGACCAATTAACGGAATATCTTTTCTTCACCCTACAATTAGGTTACGACTAGTATAAGAAAGTCTTGAGCTATCGGTATCACAGGAATAGTACCGCGAAACTATAATACTAGGATAGAAAATAATAATGTATTTCTCGAGTGGTCAGTTGGTCGTGGGGGCTAAGGCATGAGCTTTGGACCCACAGTAATGTCTGGTTGTGGGTTCGATTCCCGCCTCGCACTCTGGAAGAGCTTCGGCGGGCCACGGAGAGTCGTGAGCCCGGT
>WSXT02229424.1:0-14826 GCA_011762715.2 Neuroterus valhalla | reverse complement strand
CAACAATTGTCAATATGACTTTACTATAGAGTTTGATCCCATTTGTTTGTTTAATGTTTTGTGACAGTTATACAGAAGCATGTGCATGCCAAGCACTCAGAAACTCCAAATGAAAGGGAGTACGAATGTGATACATGTACACGAACTTATAAGTGGCAGAGTAGCTTGTGCCATCATAAAAAATAACGAATGTCACAATGATGAAAGATTCAAATTTATATGTTATTATTGCAATCGATATTTTACACAAAAAGTCACATAAGTGTCATTTATGCGGAAGTTTACGGGAAGTTTAATTTTCTCACTGAGAAATCAAGGGTAGGACGTACTAATCAGCTGAAAACTACTATGTTAACGTAAATCACGTAAGAAAGGAAAAAAAGTTTCAGCAGATGGTATCAAATACTGTTCTATAAATATTTTTTACCGTGGGATATATGAAATATATCAATGGTATTTAGCATGATGAGCGATTTTTATAAAATCTGTTAATCATGAGTGCAATTTATTATATAAATATGTATCAAGTTTTTGTATCATGTTGTTTTTCATTAAAAATTTTACTTGAATCCTTCCGAGTATTGAAAATTCGTTGTTCTTGAAATTTCGGATTGATACTCCCTGAAATAATTATATACGAAGAGTCTATTATTGTTATTTGAACATTTAAGGCGTGCTCTATAGCATTATAATATTAGTGCACCGTTGTAGAGCACGCTTCATTTTTTTTAACTAACCATATCAATTAGAATGTATTATTTACTTTGATGTTAATGAAGTATTATTATCCTTTCCAGAACCTTTATTGTTTTTCTATGTCTTAGAAAAAATAGTGCTTCATGCTTTCGTATTTTTTTCTATCTGCTTAAGAAATATACATAGCTTTTGAACAGGAAATATTTAGGTGTGAAGTGGGAATCTTCTGACTCCCCATGAATTTGGATCTTGAAATTGGTTTGCATCTTGGGAGAAAACTAATTTTCAATTAATATTTCGAGAGATTGTAAATTCGAACAGATTTCGATGAATAAACTCGAAACTGACTTCGTACACGAAGGAAATACCGATCCTTTGATTTCCATAAAAGTTGTGCATGTTTCTTCCAAAAAATGGACCTTTAAGCTATGAAAAATTCAGAATTTTCACCACCAAAAAATACTTGATCAAATCTGAATTCAATTTCCTCCGTTCACGATGTCCGTTTTGAGTTTATCAATCCAAATTTGTTTGAATTTCCAATTCCAGATGAGTCGTTCCCAACTTATCATACTCACCACAAGTCAATTAAAAGAAAAGGTGTTTTTGTACGACGGCCGTAGTTCTGCCAGTTTTCATCAAAAACGAGTGAAAAAATCTGTGCAATAAACTCATTATATCTTCTAATAAATGTGTTTTTGTTCGATTGGACTAAGTCTTCATGAGTTGGAGAAAAAATTATTGAATCAATCAAATAGTAACAGAATCAAATTCAAGTATTGAATTCAAAGATGAAGCTGTTACATACGAGTTTCTTTTTTATTGTTTCCAAAAGCGATACTATAAAATTGTGAAACAAAAAAGCATATTGTTATTGTTACAATAAATTGTATTGTAGTTTTTTCTCTTTTGAATGCGTTTTGTCCTCTCTGATTATATATTACAATTGTTATAGATTATGATCGAAATTAGGTGTACCTTCAGTATAAGGGAATCATTCATGAAAAGATTTTGTAATCCACATCTAGATACGTCGAAAATTTACTAGACTTAAAAGAAATGAAAACTGAATTTTCTATTAATAAAAACTAATTTTAATAAATGAGATCCTCAATTTTTCATTTTTACTTCTGATTTTTTAGTTACTACTTATTCTGATATCTGTTTTTATTGGCACAATAGATTTGATATAAGTTCAACTTATTAAAATATTCTTTTTCTTTCAGGAAAGTTTTGGTTTGATTTACATTGTAAATCGAAGGCATGAAACATAAAAAGGAAAAATCACATTCAAGCTGGATAACACACAAACATTTTGCAAAAGTTTTCTGGCAAACCAAAAAAGTTTGGAGTTTTCGGTAAGAAAAACATTTGTGTTGTATCCAAACAGTCTATTTATAGAATCCGAAGAATGTTTAATAATTGTTCATCCTATATTTTTGTCAATAATAGAAAATAGAAGCTTTCGCTCCAAACAAAAGAGTAAGCGGCTTCGTATTAAAGTTATAAAAAAATTATAGAGCGGTCAGTTGGTCGTGGAAGCTAAGGCATGAGCCTTTGACCCACTCCGTCTGGTCGCGAGTTCGATTCCCACCTCGCATTCTGCAAGAGCTTCGACAGTCTACGAAAATTCGTGATTCCGGTACCTCTAGAGTTCCCTAGGTTCTCTTAGTACTAAGAAGCTATTGCTCTTGGTGGTTCGGAACTCATTTTAAGCTGTAGGTCCCTCTTACTCCTGAGATAGTGGGGAGGTGTATTTCAAGCCTGTTCAATTAGGTTTTCATCGGTTAGGAAACTTTATGATCACCGTGTTTTAGAATTCGCAAAAATAAAAAAGTCCCAATATGTTAACAATTTGAATTTCAGACATCCACATTGAAAACTGTTAATTGCTATTCGCTTGATAGTTTTATTTTCTTTTAAAAATCAGATCTCTTTTCAAGAATGAATAACTTTTCGCTTGCTGGAACAGTAGCCAAGTCAATCATGTGCAAGAAAAAGTCATGTAAGTTCGATGAGTGAAATTTTTCTAATTGAAAACATATGATTTTTTCATTTTTATCCAAACAGACATCATATGAATGTGTGACCTGTAATTTCATACATACAGAATTCTAGGAGTGCTTTAGGTATTTTAGAAATTCAAGCAAGCTGAATACAATAAATATTCTCGGATGCCATTATACATAATCCTATGATTTTTTTGCAGGTTCCGAAGAAGGGCATTTTTACAACGAACCTCTTGGACGAAACGATTATGGGAGACAAAATTGGCAAAACATGAGCAAGGAAGGCCATCCTCAAGAAAAATGTACCAGATCAGAAGTTTTTCGGTGCTTTGCGTGTGGAAAAAATTATTCTTGCAAAAAAACTTTGAAGAGACATGTCAGATTTGAATGCGGGGGTCAAAAACGTTTTACTTGCAACCATTGTTCAGCAAAATATTCTCAAAATGTAGGCTTGCGTAGACACTTGTTAAAAGTTCATAAAATTTACGTGCCACCAAGGAGAAGACTAGCAAGATAAAGGTTTTTTAATCTCTAATCAAATGGAGAGATTATCTTCAATTGACATTATTAACATGAGTTGCTACTGATGAATGTGTTGTAAATTAGATTTATGTAATTGCTATTTTTTACTCTACTACTTAATGGAAAATTAGGTGATGAAAAATGGAAATATATTGATAAAAGTAATATCCGCATTTCTTAGGATCCTGCGATGAAGATCAAGTTCAGAATTCTAGAAAATATTCTATATATTACTCTGATTATATTTGTTGGTTCTTTAAAATTCCAGAGAGAAACCCATTTTTTATTTCTGAAAATCAATTTTAAGTGCCAAATGATCTTTACTTACTAATTCACCTTTTTCAGGATTAGGTTGGTATCGGAATTCACATCAAAGAATTGCGAATCTGAAGAAAAAATCAACAGAGCATCAAAATCAAGAGAGAAGAAGTAAGGACTCGTATCTCAACAGAGAGAGATTCCACTGCCCGAATTGTGAAAAATCGTACACTTTACATCATAATCTTTTGAAGCATGTTCGAAATGAATGTGGAGGAAGGAAAAATTTCTTTTGTAATCTTTGTCTGTGGGCATTTAGTCAAAAAACGCATCTTCAACGACACCTACGTTCCATTCATAAAATTTAGTTTCGAGAGAAGCCATGTGAATCACTGCTCCTTTTACAATCTCTTATTTGTTTATATTATTTGTCTCAAACGAAAAATTGATATTCATTTCTATATAATTCTACATAATTATATAATAAGGTCAACGATCATGCGAGTGGTTGTAGATAATATATCTGATAAGTTTTGACGGAGCAGAAAAAAGATCTCATTAAAATATTTGACAGCTGTACATAATTGAACTCATAACACGAGTGTATTTTAGTGGAGAATGAATCTCATGAAATAAAGAAGTGATCTATTTGCAAAATTTTTTATCAATCTAAGTATTATTTATGTAAGTTTTTCGGACTGATAAGAAAAACCCATCGCATGTTCTTCGGTTCGTTTTACAGTCCTTTTAATACTACAGAAGACTTCCGTTTAGCTGAACCGCTAGGCGACGTGAAATTCGTTTAGCTGAACTCGGGAGAAATTCCCACCACTGTCCCCCTCCGCATGTGTGTTTCTAGAGGTGACTTCTAATTGGTTGTTACCTTCAGCATCAGTTGCCGTGTCTACTCGGGAGTAGTGGGGGTAGAAGGGCCGATCGAGTTCAGCCAAACGAGCATGGAAGCGTTCAGGTAAATGGAAGTTTAGCTGAACGAGAGTTCTGCTAAACGGAAGTATTCTGTACTTCTTATCTCGCATTCTTCTCCAGATTATCAGGAATAATGTAAGTCTGCACCCAGGAACTTTGCTACTTACAATGAAGAAAATATTGTATTTCTTTGTTACGTAGAAAACTCATTTTAGTAATGCGAAATAATCATATTAATCATTTTGTTTTCTTTTGTTCCAGTTGAATACCAGCTCTTTTGCAATACTCTCCCTCGAGATGTATGGAATCAATGCAAGACAAATCTTCTATGTTTGAAGTGTGAAAAACCTTACAGTGATTGGAGAAGTCTAAGGAAGCACATGAACTACTTCTGTAAACTTGAACCACTTTATGCGTGTCCATATTGCACCCATAGGGCTAGATTGAACACATTACTAAAATATCACATCATAAAAGAACATTCTTCATATGTGCATTCCAATATTTCGTATTGATTTCCATGAAATATTTCATTACAGTTTTCGATTGTAAAAGTAAACGATGTTTAATCTGAGATTTTTCCTATCATGACAAAATATTTTAATATTTTATTTATCTCAAATTATAGAAAATTGACTACTTATTGATCATTTTGATTGATAAATCAGAGTCACGAAATAAACTTCCACGATATTTTACTAAGATTTACTAATGATAAGAGTTTACCATTATACTCAAGCTCAAAAAAATAAAATTGTGAAAAGTTTGGAATTTTCTCTTGCAGAGCTCATCAAATTTGTAAGGCTATTTTACAGTATTTTGAACATTTCGTAAAAGTGTTGAACGGAGAGAGATTAAAATAATATCCGCTTCCTTAAACACTTTCTCTATTTATTTTCAATAAATCATCATTATTTCATGTAGTAAGAGTTTCTTTTAATTTCAAAGGGTTAGACAGACATAAAAATTATTTATGCTACGAACCCTTTGTTTCATATGAAGTTATCTGTACCCCAAGAAAACCTATCATTTCTCAGATTTAACCCATGACATTTGCCCTCTAGTATATGATATATTATCTTCCGCCTCTCACCTTTGACCTCTCACTGGTGACTGCATACATTCAACCTCTAGTAAATCATATCTATCTTTGACTTTGGACCATTGACACTGACATTTTACCTGATTCATTCGGAATTTATTATTTGACCTTCCACCTTTGAAATAATGTAATATTTGTACTATGGAATTTTACTCTCCGCCTCTCGTATTTAACCCTGACCTTCGACATATAGTATTTCACCTATGACATTTCACATTTAACCTCCTACTCTTCCTAATGTAACTCTAATCTTTCACCTTTGACCTTACCCTTTGATCTTTCAAATTCGACCTCTGATCTCTCAGCGTTCTTCTTGCTACATATTTTATTTAATGTAAATATAACATTCAAAAAATCAGTAATGGTACGTTCGCTTGTAAAATCCGTCTTGATAATCATTTATGATTGTTCAAATGTTGCAGAGAAGAAATAGTGTAATAAAAATAACATGAGCAATGTTGTAAATAAAGTTTTTAAATAATAGGTTGTAATTTTGTATCTATTCTGTGACACAATAAATACTGAGGTAATAATTTTTCTCGCATTACATTATTCCATTATGGAGAATAGTTTTTGCAATCAAAAACATATTTATGAAGTATAAAAGAGAACTTTTCATCGTACTTAATTAGCACAACACTTTATAACAATTTTATAATCTGCATGAAATAAACAGTATGTTTGAGAAAAAGCAACGATTCACTAATATACTGTCACTCGTCAATCCCCTCTCTTACCACATTGGATGCGTACATACGGTGATTGCGATGTGGAAAGGGGTCCTCGCCGGCCGGGCCGTGTGAACAGTGCGCGCAAGTAGGCGTGGTCAGGTGCAGTCAGACGAAGCCCGTGGTGGAACGAGGAGAGAATTCTCGATGAAGCGCTGGGAGAAGGGGAAGAAAGGAGAAGCGCGCAAACCTTGCGTTGGACATCCCTGATATATATATATATATATATATATACATATTTGTATAGTTCTCTTTAATTGAAATAATATATGTTGTTTCTGGAACTTTGAAGGAGAAGAAAGTCAATCAAAAGGAAGCTCTTGACAGAAATTAGATTTATAGATCAATCCGAGATATCTTATACTACCCTTTCAAAAAAAGTTGTTCGATCACAAAAATCTGGATCACAAATATTACTCCAGGGCGAAAAGCTATTCCTTTGCAAAATTTTAGGCATCACACAGTTACAGATGTTTCGAGGATGATATTCGGCCAAAAAATCTTAAACCAAAGGAGGAACTTTTATAAATGAAACAAGTCGCTCTTTGTTTTTACCATCCTCCATTTTCTCTTCAATTTTATACACTGCTGAACGTTTGAGTAAAAAGTGAAGTGCAAGATGTTTGAGTTTCCCCTATACCCCCGATTACCAGCACACAAAAAAAGTCCTCAATAATAATGAAGAAAAAGTTTGGAAAATTAATTATTTGATAATTCATCCTCTCCCTGCCGTTGAGGAGCTTCTGATTACCCTCAATGCAGATCAAAAATATAACTGACTTAAGTAGAGCTAGCAATGACCAATAATAATTTGAGTACCAAGAAGAAATCATTATCACGAAATCGTCGATGAATAACAATTAATATGCACAAATTCTCGCATTTCTTCTGAATTCAATTTTTCGCCGTTTTTATCTCGACGGTCCTCACGATTCAGTCCGAACCAGTGTTTGTTCCCGTGACACGACTCAGCAACCACCGCACTGATGGAATCTTGTCTTCCTTCAAGATAACGATTGAACCTTCCTTGATTTGATGTTCGCCAGAACTGGACTTCTGTCGAATGTGAATCTGGCTGAAGCTGGTAGCGATGCAGCGCTTAGATTCAACTCCGGTAAACTCGTGACGAAATCACTCATCAAGAAGTGACCACGAGCCAGAGCAAGAATGTCATTTGGATCAGAAGAAATAGGTTTAAGAGGACATGATTCTAAAATCACTCCAACTTCGATGGCAAATGTATTAAACTCCCAAAATTAAACAGAACATTGCTCACCACATGTTCGAAATGATGTTTGAATGTCTGCTGTAGATCCCCGAATTCCTCCAGAGTGCGGCGAAAAAGCAGGAATGGATCTCTATTCAATTCCCTGTGTTGATGAATAACGACGAAATAGCGTTGGTCAGTGAGGGAGGGACGTTACTCCGGTCTACGATCAGTCAAAGAGAAATCAGACCATTTAATAGATGGATACATATGTCCAGGAGCTCAAATGCCCGGAAGGAAAGAAACTTGAACAAAGATATGAACATAGTACCCAAACCATGATCTAAGCAACAATCTACGTCCAGGAACAGCCCGATGCATAGCCAGCACCAGTAAGGTTCATGAGACCAGAAAGCAGGCTTTCGATCAGCGACATCCCAGGAAGAAAGCTCCAAGCCCGGCACGGAACCACGCGCGAACTACCACCCGACTGCAGGGAGACACCGAGGACGCCCACCGGCCAGGACAACAGGTGAGGACCAACAGGCCCGACAAGAGAGGAGCTACCGCTAGTCCTGGGTAGGAGAGCGCACTAACGCCTGCCCCCCCCCCCCCCACTCCTACCGATCAATGCAGTCCAAATTCAAAACTAGAGATAACCTGTAACGGACACAAAACACCGCGAAACCGCAGCTGCAAATCGAATTCAAACTGTTCTCCGACGGAAGCCAGCAGCAGCAGATAAATTATAAACACTCTAATTGCTGAGAAAATGACTGACATGTCCATTGTGGAACTTATATTGGATGAGACTTTGGACTTCTCCTACTTCGTTATTAGCGCCCACGAAATTGTCACTTTTATAGGAATACATGATACTAGGCCTACCATCTCTAGCTACGAGTCGACGCAAACCAGCCAAGGAACCTTCGGTGGTCATGCAACAAACCAGTTCAAGATGTACCGCTTTGACAACGAAACAGATGAATACACACTTGATGCACTTGTGTACGACCTTTCGTACTTGATAATGACCATCGAGGGAAAAAAATCAGCGACGTATAGCATACTGTGTTGTTTAATGCTGGCGTGTTCAATGCGTAGATGTTCGGCTCGAATGATCAGTTTGGTGAGATGATTGAAACGAGATACAAGCAAAGGATGCTGTTGAGAAAAAGGAATGACGTAGTTCTGTAATCTATCCCCTACTTTTATAATACCATCGTTGTCAAGGAACGGATCAAGTGACTCGCGATTGCTTTTCTTATCCACGTTTTTTGAGATCTTGTATCTATTACGCGGAAGTTGGCATTTGGGTTGCGCGAATTATTTTTTTTCCCGCATCCATAACTCTATCGCCTTCCAAAACCCCTTTTAAGACTTTCGTAGTATTCTGCCTTCGGGAGAACTGTCAAACAGCATTCTTTCTCTAACCCTAGGAATTTCTTCGACGCTTCAATCTGGGTTTCAGGCCAATTGGATTCCTCTTTGTTCACAGAGCTTGGTCCAAATTTCCATAGATTTTTTCAAGTTACTCTAAAGACCTTTTGATAACGCATCAGCTGGCTTGTCTTCTGATCTAACATGCCTCCAATCCTGAGAATTTGTTTTTCCTTGTATCTCAGCAGACCGATTGGTCGGCAATGGTCGTATTCAGTGTAGAAAAAGGTCTTTTCCGGACAATGGACATAGACTCACAGAACCCTGCGATCAAAAGTTGTATCTTCAACGAGGGCCAGTTCCGAACGGAACTCTATCCAAGTCCAGTGTGTGCTGCCAGGTATCGACTCCTCTCGCTCTAATTCCAATTCCCATGGTCTTTGCAAAATTATCCTTGCAAATTAAAACATTGATCCGAGTAAGTCTTGCTTGGCAATCTCTGAAAGTATTGTCCGTTTGCTGACCTTGGAACTTGTGAGGGATGACTCGCGAAATAAATCATAAATCGCCTGAGCAACTCTATGTGATTCCAACAGTTTTGTGTGATTCTTCATTACCTAATTCGAGGTTTTTGTCAATAATACTTTCCAGGGTTCCTTGTAGAAGTTGCATGTCATTTTATGCTCACTGTCGTATGTTTCAGCAGCTGAGATGCAGAAGTTTAATTAGGACATCACGAATTTGGATTCCTTCTGCGACTATTATAGCAACCGACATTAGGTCTTCTTCGTAAAGATGTTTTTGAGAATGACTGCTGACTCTGGATATTCATGACCTCCATCGTCAGCCAGCCGATGAAGTGTGCGTATGGCGATGAAAGGTGAAGAACTGATGTCAAAAGTGTCTATGTTTAAATCGACGGCTTGAACATTGATTTCGTTGCGTCTCCATAGGATTCATTGGAATTTTCTATCTTCATGGCAAACTACATGTTTCTAATGTCGCTTATCGATGCATAATTGTGGGACCTGAATCGAAGAGTAAGCTCGTATCTGACTTTGCTAATGCGTCAAAACCCACTTATAGCTTTTCCGTTAATCTTTCTCCTTGAAATTCGCATCATGTGGCAGATAGAAACCAAATTCTTGCTCAGATCTTGTCAGCGACATGTGTCCAAGATCCAAATATCCTTCTCAGATATAAGAATAATCTTCTTGTAACTCTAAATGTTGCTGAAATCTACGCTCCAGTGCATTTAGACGTTTTTAGGCCCTGGTTCGTGATTACCCAAGGCCTCGGAATTATTGCAGAAAGATTGTGTGATCGCATATCAACCTGAGCAATACCACTCCTTATGCATCTGTAAATGTTCCTCGGGTACAACTGCCTCGACGGAGAGGTGAACTCATCCGCACCCTTCTTCGAGTCCCCAGGATTTTGCAATTTCCAACCGCAGATCCGAAACATGACATTTGTTAGGACAACACCGCGTTGAATTATGTTATCTAGAACTTTCTCTGCTATTCGATGAATTTTTAGAGAACTGAGTGTTTCCTCGTAATTACTGCAGGTGCTGCGGCTGATTTCTCTGTGATGAAATCAGCACACGAAAATGTGTCGAGAAGGGATACAATGTTTTTTGTTACCTGTGGATCCTGAAAGCTATGCTTGAAGTTGTGGGGATTCCCGAAGCAGGCGTGTGTTATGCTTCTTGTTGCATATAATGTAATTACCAGACTTACACGGTGCTGGTTTCCGATTATCGCGCAGGCGATCAGTACACAGCAAAGCGTCTTTGACTACTTCAACTATTTTTGGAATTGAAAGAATACGGAATTGTTTCGCATCTAAAGAGAGGATGCGGCTTTCATCTACATGCTGGACGCGGTCTCATTGTTGAAGCTACGAAAGTTGCCTTTGTGCTTTCCTGATTTCTGAACTACAAGACATGTTCAGTGTTTCTCTAGCCTTCGTTGTGTTTTGAGAATCTCGTTGAGATAAACGAACTGTCGTGCGATACAGGAACTCAAAAATGTCATCGGGTTTCGGGAATATATTTCTCTTCCGAGTTCCGTCCCTCTTCTCCAACGTAGCTCTGTGAAGTTTTTCTTACGAATTCTGGACAATAAGTTTTTCCGAGACGTTTGTATTGAGTAGAGCTAAAGATAAGACGTGTTGTTGAGACTCATCAGGCAACCTAATCAAACCTTGAGGGGTCTGTTCATCTTAGAATGTGAATCGTGAGAGTAAGCTGAAATGTTAACAATGGATGAAGCGTTTATCAGCGTAAGTGTTTTCTGATTGGATCCAAGTAATCTTTCGTAGTTTAAAACACCGCAATTTTTCGTGACAGTCAAGATCATGAGATATGATGAAACCGACCAGCTGGTCAATATGAACTATAGGTTAATCTATTCACACCCAGCGAGATTGAGAAAGCAATTATGAGGACGAGATCAAGGAAGTTACATGGACCGGATGGCATCCAGAATATTATTATTATGTATTATTATACCATTAAGCCAAATCCCTTTCGGGGTAAGCGTAACTCGTCTGGTTTCAGCCTCGTTGTACTACCGGAAAATAGAGAATTGATATGGAAAGATTTGAAAGTGGGATTGACATGCGGAATTTCAAGCAAGAGATGTGTTATCAGAAGGAGGCAGGGATAGGTATTACATCAGTCTTAGAATTCATTTCGTGTTTTTTGCAAACAGAAAAAAAACTAATTTCATTTTCAATCTTAATTTTTGGATCCAAAAGCTTCGCTTGAAACGCAGCATTTTTAGCAAACAGAGGCTTGAATTGAATTGCTAAGCAGAATGAAAATACGCGAGGCTACTTCGGCAATATGAGAGGTAGGACCTGATAAAAAAACAGTACACAGCAAAAGTGAATTGAGCCTGTTTCTGCTTTGAAACGACACACTCGTCCTGTGCAATATCGCTCCGACACGTGTCGCTTCCTGATCCCTCTAGCAAACACACCGTACAAAGAGTTTAGTAAAGCCAATTAAATAATCCATTAAGCGATATCCTTACACGGGCCAATTAGTATCCAAAATCGTTCGTTTCAGGCTTCACTTTTTTTCTTATATACAATTGCTCTCCAAACATCTCCATCCTGGCATACATCTCTTACTTCTTCCACATTTATGCATTTTTTCACACAAGCTCTTGTGTTTTTACGGCTATTTATATTCCTCAGCTTGATTCACACATTCTATCCATTCCTTCTTTAATCTGCCTCTGAGTACGCTACCATTCACCCTACTTAAATACACTTGCTTTGTCAACCGTTCTTCATCCATTCTCTCAACGTGACCGAACCATCTAAGCAGATTTCTTTCACTCTTTTCAAACAGCCTTTCTTCTACACCCCATTCTTTGAGAACCCACTCATTACTCGCTTTGTCCATTAGCGTTTTACCGCACATATTAGGCAGGAATCGCATGCCAATCACGTTGAGTTTACTCTTGTTATTTCTTGATACGTCCAGGTCTCGCTACCGTACAGCACAGTTGGTGCTAGCACAGAATTATATACAGCAATTATGGCTTTATTTGTTACATTTTTCCTTTTAGTGATACCCCGTACACCGCCGATAATCTCTCTACCCTCATTCATACGTCTGGAAATCTTTGCACCTATCTTCCCGTCAGAAGTGAATAAACTTCCAAGATACACGATATTATCAACTTGTTCTATCTTTTCTCCGCTCAGGGTAATATTACAATTTGTTTTCGCTTCCGCTTCTTTACTTTCAAACACCATAATTTTTGTTTTACTCACGTTGATGTTGAGACCTATTCTCTTCATGCTTGTATCCAGTCTACTCAACGTCCTCTGCAAATCCTCGGCTGATTCTGCCGTAACGCATCCTTGCCTGACGCCCTGCCTAATATCAAACCAATCGCTCAGTTGTCCTGTTACTCTCACACTTGCTTCGCTACTATTATATATTGCTTGTATTGCTTTCAGAAGCCACCTTGTCTCTCCATATTCTTTAAGGACCTCCCAAAGTTTAGCTCTATTTACCTTTTCGAAAGCTTTTCCCAGATCCACAAATGCACAGAAAACTTTTTTGTTTAGGCTTAGGCTTTTTTCTGTGATCTGTCTCAAGCCTAATATCCGGCACATGATCTCCCTGGCATGCATCTACTATGACCTTTCCAGATCCTTTCCTCTGTTACTTCCATGACTTTGTTGAAAAGTATTTTGGGTAATATTTTTTCCACAATACTCAAAAGGCTAATCGCTCTATAATTATAATAGTCGCCTGGGCCACCCTTTCCCATGTAGATTGCGACAATAATCGACTCTTCCCAATCACTCTGAACTTCGTAATTCACAGCACACATATTCATAAATTCACACAGCCACTCAAACAAGTTTCCGACACCGAACTGTAGCATTTCAGAGGAAATACCATCCACACCGGCAGCCTTGCCATTCTCTAGTTTTTTAATAACGGAAATAATGTCGATACAGATTCTCCTTCCGCCACCTACATCAGAATTGTCTAACGTGTCCGTGTCTGTGTTACTGTTGTTATGCTGCGCGGTTAAATCTGACCGAAAATGCATGTGTTCAATTACTTTATTGGTCAATGCTTGTCGATTTGTAGCATATTTCCCAGCAGCGTAGAAAATTGCTGACATCTTACCTCATCATAAATCAGGAAAAGATAAACTGTTTGCAGTGAGCTATCGTCCAAATGGTTAACTGCCCAATTTAGGAAAAATTTTTGAGATAATTTTTTAGGACAGAATCAAAAGATTTGAATCAATTAAAAAGGTTTTGATACCAGAACAATTGGGTTTCAGACCACGAAACAATACTGTTCAGCAGTTAATAGATCTGACAAATTTCATAAGTGCGAATTTGGGAAGAGCTTCTGAAACCGTCTTGCAATAATTAGGTTACAGAACTGTGCGAACATTCTTACCAGTTTGAGGAAGAACAAATTCCTGATTTTTACGTGAAAAATTAATTGAACATAAAACAAAGATTAAATATCTTCGTATTAACCTACACTTCCGACTAGATTTTTAATACTTTAAAATACTTCAATACTTTATAGCGCAATTATGAAATCACTGATGCTTTATGCAGTTCCAGTTTCAGGTAACATAAGCAAAACTAATATTACAAAATTGAAAAGATTGCGGAACAAGTGCCTTAGAATAATAACAGATGCAAATTCTAGAGACAGAAATATTGATTTTCATAAGAAACGCAATATTTCATCAATCGCAGAAGAATTATAAGAGCAAACGAAAGAATTCTGTTATACTCAAAATTACTTGCATCCTTTAACTCCTGGATGCTCTCACTCACTTAGTAGGAAGCTCCATTCAAAATTGAGTCCAAATTCTTTATCGTATATTGATAGGCTAGTGAATGCCGTCCCTCAGCTATGTACATATTTCTATTTTACTGTTAACTAGTTGTGAGACAAAAACATCAATCTCATGGGGTTTCTCATGAATTATTTTATCCAAACTCACGAAATTACCTCTAGCGGAAGCTGCGACAACTTTTATTATATAATTTTATACATTCAGATGCATCTACTTAGATATTTTTCGCATTAAAAAAAAACGAATCGAACATTTACTGCACAAAAAAAATTGTTCTAAAGTTTAAAAAAGTTGGTCTGCTTCTAAAGTTGAAAGCTCCCAAATTTACATAACCCCAACTCAGGAGTAATCCTATACAAAGGTTATTTTCACAATTTTCTTCAAATTGAGACGCCACTTATTTTTCAATTGCTTATAATTTATAAGTTGTTCTCAACTGTGAGCATATATTGACAACTTTAAAAGAGTATCTAGTAGAGCTAACTTCCATTTTGCTGGCCCATGGAAGAACCTAGCTAGTGCATTTCTTCATAGTGACTATTTCCGGGCATATCTGCACGGAGAAAAGTGGATGGTCAACCTGAACATCTAGAGTGTAATATTGACGATATTTCAGGTTCAACTATGGGACAGC
>WSXT02229413.1:0-16357 GCA_011762715.2 Neuroterus valhalla | reverse complement strand
AGGCCAGTCCTGAAGATGCGAGCTGTAACGTTCGCGAAACGTCGACAAAATTTGTAGTTTGTACACGATCGAAACCCAAGACAAAAGAGAAAAATTCAATTGAATAATTTGATCACAATTTTTTTTAAAAAACAGTTGGACTTTCTACTCGAAAATATGTTTCTTTTCAACAAAAAGTAATTTATAATAATAAATAATTTTCGACTAACAAGCTATATTGTCGGTGAATTTAATGAAATTTCCAACATTTAATGACGAACTTCGAATTGAGCATTTGAATTCTTACGTCAAAAAGACGAGTGTTTTACACAAAATTAATTCCCAATTCAAGAAAACAGTCAAAATTTTATACGAAGAAATGGATTTTGATACAATAAAATAAATGAATACAGGGTGCTTCAACTTGCAACCAATTAGTAATTTTCAATCAAGAAGATAATTTTTGTAAAGAGGAAAAAATCCTAACAAAATTCATCAATTTTCAACTGAAAACGACCAATTTCTAACCAAGAAAGAAAGAACTCTCAACAAAATACATGAATATCCGACCAAATGGTTGAATCTTCAATTAATAAAGAAAAATATACCAAAGGTACCAAAGGAAACTAATAAAATGAATTTATGACACGTCATTTTCATTTTCAACAGAAGAAAGAGGTAAATTCTCAAGAAAAAAATTATTAGTTGTATTTAGACTAAAAAATGTAAATTTTCAACGAAAAATAGAATAGTAAAAGTCTCATTCTGAAATATACATTTTTTACCAAAAAAACCGAATTTTTTATAAGATAGTTGAATCTTCATTTAGATAGTAGAATTTTTATTTTTTCAAACATAACAAAAAAATTGTTATTCTCATTCACATTACCCATGTGTGAAGTCACATTTTACGTTAAGCCTTCCTCCCCCTTCTGACAGCGTGACGTCAAAGATTCCTGAAGGACCCCCACTAATTTGAAATAATTTTATGAAAATACCTGCGTAGTAAGGAAGTGGAAATTGTTCTTATATTCATCGATGAGTATGAATGTCTTTCGGCTTTTCGAATAATGTCTATAATTACTCGCATATTCATGGGGAGCTGAGTACCCCATATGGTTTTGTTTGTGTAACATTCTCTCAAATCGTAAGGTATGGCTGTATTGGATAGAACTGTACATACGCCTGAAAAATAAAAATTCAAGTATAAATAAATTTGACATAAATAAAGGAATTTTTAACAATATAGATTAATTTTTTAAGAAATATTTGAATTTTGTAACAAAAGGAATAATTCCTTACCGGAAGGATTGATTTTCTACAAGATGAATTCTCAGAGAAATATTTAATCATTGATAATTCAACCAATACGTTTTCAAATTTATATCCAAATTAGCTGAATTCAACGAAAAAAGACGCTCTTTGTAGAAAATGAAAAAAGTTTTCTTCCAAAACTGAATAATTTCCACATAAGATAAAAAAAAAATTTTTAACAGAATAGTTGAATTTTCTATGAAGAATTCTTTTTCAGTCAAAAAAAAAAAACACAAATTCTCAACATATTACATGAACTTTTATCATAACAATTCAGTTGTAAAAACTAAAATGGGATAACTAAATCTCAAAATGAAAAAACAACATTTTCAACCAAATAGTTTAATCTTCAATTAAAGAAATAAATCTTCAACCACAAAAAATGACTTTTCAAGGAAGACCTTCAGCTTTCAACAAAATTAGCTCAGTTTTCTATAAAAAAAAAATAATAATAATAATTCACAACAAAAATGTAACAGTGGAATGTTGAACGAATAAGTACGAATTTCTAAAAAAATAAAATGAATTTTCAACAAGAGAGTCGAATTTCCAATCAACGAAGATTTTCAGTCAGATAGAGAATGTCAACTAAATTGTGAGATTTTCAATGAAAAAAAAGAACAATTTTCTACAGAGCAATTAAATTTTTAACCCAAACAATATCTTTGCTCATTTGCTCGAAGAGACGAATTTTCAATCAAAAAATATTTTACCAAAATAGTTGAATTTTAAACGAAATAGGATCAATTTTTGTAAAACTTGAAAACTTGATTTCCAGTAAAAAATTGAATTTATAGCCCAATGTTTGAAAGAGAAAGGAATTCAACAAAATAAGATAAATTTCGAACAAAAAAGGGAATGATATAATTTTTAGTTAGAAAAAAATAATTTTCAACCAATCTATCTAAATATATCTATATTCATCTAAGTACTTAGTTGGATTTTCAACCAAAATAATTTCCAACCCAAAAGGATTACTTCTTGACGAAATTCTTGAATTTTCAAGTAAAAGAAATCTTTTTTTAGCCAGTAATGAATCTTTATAAAAAAAAGAAATTTTAACCCTAAAAGATTCTTCAGTGAGGAAGGAAAAAAACTTGAGCCAACCTGTTGCATTGTCATGCCCATTTCAGGCTTACCACTCACACAAATGAAGGGGAATGATTAAAATATGAAATTAAAAACCCGGACATAACCGGAAAAATCGAAAGGGATGGTCACTGGGCTGGACGAAAAATACAAAATAACATAAATTTAAAAAAAAAAAAATTTAATGAATAGGGCTGGAAACTTCCTACGTGTTTTTACAAATGAAGAACGTTCATGACCTTTTTAATGAAAAAATGGTCTCATTTTATCCATTTCGAGAGCAAAAAAAAGTCTATGGATGCAGAAATAATAATAATTTTTTTTCTGTGCAGTTGTAGGTATTACCCGCAGATAAAAAAAAGCACTCCAGGAATGTAACTTTTTTCAAGTTAATTTTTTTTTAAATTAAATTTTTTGAGTTTTGGATAATTTTTTCGGAAATTGGAAAAAAACGTTATGTATAACTTGCCTTTTGTTTGTATTGAAGAAGCAAGCTATATTTCCTTCACACTGCAAAAAAAAATGCTTTGACTTAAGAGTTGGTAAACAAAATCATAAACCAACAAATTCACCAACATTTTACAAATGTAACATCAAGGATAATTTTTGTTGCGATATCTGAAGAAAATTTGCCTTATTCCGCTAGAGCAAATGTAAACCATTTTTTTATTTTGAAATGTAATAAGAGTTCCTCATTTTTGTAATAACACATCTTAACTTCATAGTCAAAGCCATTTCTGATTTAAAAAAATTTGGTATTTTCGGCCCACCCTAAGGATTTTGTAAAAAAACTCACCATAAAAAGTCAACAGGAGGAAACAAATCGTATTCATTTTAAGTCTTACGGCATAATAAAAATCATTGTAGTACACACGATACTGAACACTTTTTACTTTGTAATAGTATGCTGGAAAATGACTCAAACCAAAGTTACGAAGATCCGGAGAGATAACGGTCCATTCTGTTTGTGATAAGATAATCTATTGTGAAAGGTGCAACCTGTCCTAATTTGGCCCATATTTATCACTGCGCGTTCAATACAATGATTTCACTTTATTTCAAGAAGATAATTGCCCCGCCGGAAATAGTGATTCACTTTAAACAATTTTGATTCAATTAAACTTTTCCTTAGAAGAAGATTAAACAAAAATTGATGATCTTATATAAATATTTTTTTCATTACTCGTTTTTAATTCATTATGCAAAACTAAATTTAATTTTCTAAAAAACTTTAGGCAATTTTGATAATGTTATTCAAAAGTAATTAAAAACTATTTGAACATTTCTAAACCGAAAATATTGATATTCTTGTTGTTCCAAAATTGAAACCAAAAAAATCAATTTTAGAACTTTAATCTTCAAGGAACCGTTCAAAAAGCACGTCACACTGCCGGGAGGAGTATACAACAATATATAATAACAATTTTTGGAGATGCTTCAAAATATAAAAATTCGTGATTTGATTTTATAATTTGAATATATTTCTATATTCTTCACACTTTTTTGTATGTACATTTTATTTCTTGGTTAAAAACTTGAAAATATTGAATATTATGATTATCATCATTAGATATTAAATGCATGCTTTCTATTCTTTTCCCTTTTTTCACCTACTTTCAATAAACTTTCCCTATTTCCTTTTGTTCTTGTTTTCCCCTGATATGCGAACTAAATTAATAGAATCAAATAAGAGAATCCACTTTTTCCCGCTGAAATGTTATTTTTCTATGTAATGTAAAGTCTATTTGCAATTTTTTCTGTTCAAAATTTCCCCTTTTGATAAAAAATTCTACTATTTGCGTGGTTGACTATTTGTTTATAAATGCAACTCTTTCGTTGAAAATTTATTTCTTATGGTAAAAAAATATTCTTTTTCGATAAAGAATTCAACCATTTCGTTGAAAATTATATTGTTTGGTTGAAGATTTAATTATTTGGTTTAAAACTCTCTCGAAGAAAGTTTCGTCTTTTTATTTTCATGATCCATCTCTGTTGATTTCAAATCAGAATATTTTTTTGTTGAAATATAAACTGTTTCATTTTCCACTGAGGATTATTCTTCTTTATTGATTCCGACCATTTTTGAATTAAAATGGAAACATTTCTCTGTTGAGGTATCAACTATTAAATTTTTTATTTAGAATTTAACTACTGAATTCAAAAAATAACTTCTCCGTTTCGAATAATTTTTTTGGTTGAAAATCCAGCACCCAAATTAAAAATTCATCTCTTATGTTAAAAACTTATTTATTTCGTCCGATTCAAATTTTTTGTTGGAAAATTACATATTTGGTTAAAAATTGAACTGTTTTGTTGAACATTTGTCTCTTTTATAGAAAATTCGTCTATCGCATTGAAAATTCAAGTGCCTTCTGGAATATTCGTCTTTTTGGCTTAAAAATTCCACTTTTTCATTGCAAAATCAAAGATTCTGTTCAAAATTCGATCTCATGGATTAAAAATTCAACTGCCCCCTGAAAAAAATGGTAATTTCGATTCGAGAATTCATCTCTTTTGGAATGAAATTGGAAGATTTTTTGGTTGAAGTAAAAACTTTTCTATTTTTTATTAGAAGTTCATGTTCTTCGTTTAATTATACTGTTTTCGATTTGATATAAAGATATTTTCTTGGTTGAGGTATAAATTTTAACATTTTTTGTCAAGAACTAATTTTTCACGATTTGAGAAATTAACTTCTTCACACGAAATTAATTTTTTTGGTTGGAGATTTATCACTTAAATTGAACATTCATCTCTTATAATAAAAATTTATTTATTGCGTTAGAGATTTATAATTTTTTGGAAAATTTAATTATTTGGTTGAATATCGAACTGTTTCGTTAAACATTTGTCTCTTTTTCTAAATCGGAAATTCGTCTATTAGATTGAAAATTCAACTGACTTTGAAAAACATTGTCTTTTTGATTGAAAAATTATTTTTTCTCCATTCAAAATTAGAATATTCTCTGGTTGAAATGTGAACTATTATATTCTTCACAAGAAATTCGTGTTTTTTATTGAATTCGACTGTTTTCGATTTGAAATTAAAATGTCTTCTGGGTTGAGGTAACAAGTATTATATTTTTTGTCGAGATACATTCTTCTTCATTGAGAATTTAACTTCCCAATTAAAAAATAAAATTCTTTGTTAAAAATGTATTTCTTAGTTGAAGAATTATCACTTGAGTTGAAAATCGAACTGTTTTGTTCAGACCTAATTTTTTTTTAAATTTATTTTGTTGAAAAAACTATTTTGTTGGAAATTTAATTATTTGGTTTACGTAACTGTTCCGTTAAACATTCGTCTTTTTAGATAGGAAATTCGTCTTTTGCATTTAAAATTCCATTGTCTTCTGACAATATATATTTTGTAGTATATATTTTACAGTATATATTTTATTGAAGATTTAACTATCTTGTTGAATCTTCAATCATTTTGTTGGGAATTCAAGTGTTTTTTTTAACATTCGTCAATTGTGATAAAAGATCCGTTTTTTGCATAAAAAATTCTACTGCCCTCCATAAAAATTGCCCCCATAACTTAAAAATCCAATTATTCCGTTAAAAATGTGATATATATTTTGACCTAAAATTTCGAACGTTCTATGCTGAACATCCCTGAATCCGCAGGCTTGGTTTCTCCAAAAATGAACTACAAATTAATTAAACGACGCATAAAAAATAATGAGGCTTGACTAAACTATTATCGGTATTGATACAATAAGGTGTGACAGCGTTTTCAATACGCAATGAAAAGAAAGGGGATTTCAATTTTAAAACATGTCTCAAAGCTCTTGGATAGGAAGAATTCAAGTCACCCATTAATTAAATTCTATAATCGAATAATCAGAACTTGTTCATAATTAGAGCAAATTAAAAGGCCCGACTTAATTTTTCCTTCTCTCGAAATATAGGTGAGAAATATACGTTACTCATGAGATAAGGTATCTTATCTCACGATAGGGATTGTAGGTTTTTGAGAGTCGGCTGAAAGGAGTGGTGAATGCTTTTTCAGAACCTGCTCGATCATTTAAAAAAGAGTTATTGAAATCTTCACTCCAAAAGTTTCCAAACATGTCTGCTTGTCCTAAGTGTACCTGAAATGAAAGGGAAATTCAATAAATTAAAGTGAAGTTTACTTAAACACGTCATGGTAAAATAATTTGTTATCCAAACAGTGGTGATTCATTTGTGGAAAAGTGCTACGAGTAAGGAGAAAAATTGGGTCATTCTTAATCCCAAAATAACAATGTATTCGATTTTGTGTGCGACTGTTTTTGGTTTAGTGGGTAAGGAGAAGTTATTTTCTAATTACTACTTCAAGTAAGTATTTTTTATTTTGAGGAAATAAATAAATAAATATTATTTTCAGTCATTTTTGGACCAGAAAATGCATTTTCAAGCATGACACCTTCACTTATTGAGTGTTATAATACCACATATATTTTAACACGAGATAATAGATTGCCCCACAATACGATTAGTCTGATTGAAATTATACGGAAAATTGAAAATACAGAGGGTCTTGATATGGACCTAAGAATTTTGTCTGTCACACTTCTGCATAGGTAAATAACTGAAAGAAAATTAAGCAATGATGACTCATCAGGGCGTCTACCTGACGGATGATTTTAAATCCGCGGACATTTCCAGGACAATTATTAATTATCCCTGGTCAATACAAAGGAGTTAAGGGGATTTTAAAGCTTTCAAGACAGATCCAAGATGTTTGTAAAATTCTTTATCATAAGAATCGTAATTCTGGTTTGGACCAGAGAAGTTTTTTAGAGAATGGGACGACCGGAAAATTCCGAAAAATAAAACTCTCGACACTGTAAAATTCCCAAAAAAGAATATAATAATTAAGAAAACGATTTTTCTAGCAATAATATTTATATATTGATGGAGCAATAATTTAATATTTTGAACGATGAGAATTTTTTGAACAATTTCGAATTTATACATTTTTTTGCTAGCGATTTGAAATAACAATAATAATAAAAAATTTTTTTGAAGGAAATTTTTCTTGAAAAAGGGGACAATATCTTGAATGGAAATATTGTTTTCTAACTTGAGAAAAATAACATAAGGTTCAGCAAAGGAGTATTTTGTATTTTTGAAAGCAAAAAAAAAAACAATCGGAAGATTTTAATAATATTTTGACCCCTGAAAAGTTTAAAAATTAAGAAGAGTTTTTTTGGAATACTGTACACATTAAACAAAATTTAATTAGAAAATAAATTTTTTATTATTGTTATTTCCAGTATTACCTTGCAAAAAATATATTCAAAATTGCTTGGAAAATTCCCATTGGTCAGAGAATGAAATAATTTGTATTATTAGTAGATGAATAATATTGACTGAAAAACCGTTTCTATTATTATTCAAAATTCGAGAATTTCATAATTCGGAAATCTCATAATTAAGGGATTTCCTCCTGAATGATGAAAACCCGACAGTAAATTGCCAAAATAGAAAATAATTTTTATTAATCAAGAATATTCATTTATTACAAATACAATTATTTGATGTTTCGATCAATGGAATTTTTTCTAACAATTTTTTATATGTTCTTTCCATAATTATGGTTTGAATTTGGGATAACAGTTATAAAAAATATATATTTCAAACATTTTTTTTCAAATTTGTACAGTAAAAAAAAAATTCTTCATTTGAACGAATCGAGATCCAAAAGAATACATTTTTCAAATCTGCCGAATTCTGATTTAGTACAGGAATCGTTTATATAAGATTCCTTTTTTCGAATAAAAATAAAAATTGTCTTCTCGAATTCCAGTTCCGTGTCATAGTTCCCCTGTTCCGGATCTAATAATAATTTTTCATGGAAACTCTTTGTTCTGAAGTGAAATTTAGATGGACGCAAAACGAAAATCAAATTTCTGTATAAAAACTCGCAGTTTCATCTCAAAAATTGTATTCTTTGAGAGAATCCTTGATTAAAATCAAATTTATTTCACTAATAAATAGCATTTATATAGAAAAATTTCCTGTTTTGAGTCAGCATTATATTTATAAACAACACCTTCTATTATAATTACGAACAATTGTTCCAAATTCTGATTAATTCTCCGTTGAGACACAGAAGAAATTTTAAATTCAAGCAAATTCTGATCTGGAACAATAAATTTCAAAAATCTGAGAATTTCGACTCGGTACAGGAATTTTGTTTGTTAATTCCAATTTTGTAGAATAGAATTAAAATTCTTTTTCAAAATATCCGTTTCAAAATATTCTTCACGAAAATTCGCAGTTCTGTCTCAAAATTATAATTCTTTCAGAAAATCATTCATCATTCAGTATAAAAATTCCCGTTCATTGTCAAAATTTTACCGTTCTAAGACAATTTTCAATTCTCCACTAAAACTCCTTGACACAAAGTAGAAAATTTTATCGTCAAGGGAATTTTATATTCTCATGTGAACCTTAGATGAAAATTTTAATCTTCACGCGAATTCCCAGTTCTATCCGAAAATTATCATTCTTTTAGAAAACTATTGATTGAAGTTACATTTATTTCTATTATAATTATTTATTAACTATTTTAATTATATTCATTCACAATATGGTCTATTATAGGGAAAAACTCGCTACAGTGGATAGCCTCATACAGTGGATATTTGTAAATAAAAGCAAAATGCCAAAACTGAATTTAATTTACAAATCCCAAATGATTACTAATGACAAAAATTCATCTCAAATAGATTTACATGTTCTTATCAATTATTAATAACCGAAATAACAAAAATTGATAGTTTTCAACAAGATAAACTAACTTTATAGTATATGTTACTATTTTTTCAAAGTAAATGAAATACTCACAGAGCAATTTCGATTAATAATATATATTTCTTGGACATTAAACTGTTATACTTTTAACCATGAAATCATATATTCTATCTCAGATTTTAAATGCACCATGGCAGAATCAGCTGATGACCACGCTAATTTCTATAATTAGCTATTTAGGTATCTACTAGTTACTTTTGCCTCAGCAAAGTTGGTGTGATTGATGATAATTCTAACCTCACATATAACCGTAAGATGTATCGCGAAATATATAAAATAACTGACCTTACATTTCTGCAAATTTTATTCCAGATAATGATTTAAACACTTTTCTGTTTGTTCTCAAAGTAGCGCAGGTATTAAATATATTCTATTGATACATAAAAGTACATCTTTATGTACCACTCCAGTGTAGAATCGATTTCCACTGTAGGGCGAACTGACCAACACTAAACAAAATTTCAACAACTCATAATAATAACAAAAATTTCTCACTGGCTTATATAACGGCGCTTCTACTGGAATCTCATCACATAGATGAATATATCAACTTCATTTATGCCATTAGAAATTCTTAATATATATTGTACTTTGTGTTTACTGCAATTTACAAATTTTTTCTATCCACTGTAGGAAGTTTTCCCCTATTTATTTTATTCATTCTCTGTTCCAACTCAGAATTATAAATCTTGTAGAACATTCCTTATAACTGCATTGAATTCTCTGTGATTTTCCGGGTTTTCCTTGGTCGTTCGATTCTCCGGTCAGGTAGACACTCAGTTGATGCAGAATTTTTCTTATAAAATTTTTGATAAAAAGTGGATACTTGATTATCTTTATGATCATAATAAAATTATTTTTCATTTCAAAGGTTTAGACAAGACGGCATCGTTTTTGACCCACTGGCAATACCGGGCAACGGGATTTTTCCTTACGCACCTGATGGTTACAAAGTTAAACGATTTAAGCAAATTCTTAATACTATACCGGGAGGTGCTCATCAAAGATTTCCCAATGAGAGTATTTCAAATATAGAAAGAGTGAGCAGAACTAACTTGATTTAATTTTTCCAAATTCTAGAAAAATTGCAATTATTTATTACTAATCAAGAACCGTTGTTATTACTGAATAAAGGGACCGTTCCAAAACTGACAAAAAACTATTTGGGTGAAGGGGGAGGTAGAGAGAAGGGAGGAGTTTTTTGTGTACGATTTGTGAATTCGCCTCTTCTTCAAAGAATAACTCTTTTTCCCCTGTATTTAGAAAACTTCTTCTTTTCCTTATTTTTTTTGCAAAAATTCGAACTGAATTTTGAAAACTCAAAGAAGGAATTCAACATAAGTTCGTCGAAAGGTAATTCTTAATAATTGAAAGTCCAGTATTATATTTTTGATTCAGATTTATCCCTTTTGATTGAATATTCTACTGCTTGTTAGATGATTCAACTTTTCTTGAAAATTCTTATTTTTTGAACGAGAATGAAACTACTTTTGGTTAAAAAATAAAAATTTTTGTTGTACATTCATTTCATTTGTTGAAGATTAAACTATTTTGTTAAAACTTTCTCTTTTTCTAGCTGAAAAATAATTTTTTCATCTGAAAATTTAATGCTATCATAAATTGAAAATTGACAGTTTTTAGTTGAAAATTCAACAATTTAGATGTAAATTTAAATTTTCCATAATTTGCTGAAGTTTAATCGTCGTTGGTTAGAAAATGAAATAATTTTTCCAATTAAAAGTCTAACTTTTCCATGTTAGGAAGAGAAAAGTTCAGTTTTATTTTCAAATTCAACTATTCAGTTGAAGAATAACTTCTTGTCAAATGAAAATTTACGGGCTGAAAAGTCAATAGCTTGGTAGAAAATTCTTCTGTTTGATTTCGAACTTCAACCATTTTTTGTTAAATTGATTTTCTGTTTTGACTGAAAAATCTTTCCTGGTTGGATATTGAACTATTTGGTTGAAAATTTAAACATTTTCGAGATTGCGAAATATTTCGAAGGATCTTATAGGAGTTATTATTGGAAAGATTACAAGAAGATTCAAAAGATTTAGAGAGATTCCACAAAGATTTTAGAAGTTTTCAAAGAATCAAAATATTTCACAAAGATTTCAAAGATTTTAAAATATTCCAATGATTCCGGGGAATCCCAAACGGTTTCAAGAGGCAACGAAACATTTCGAAGATTTCACAAATAGATTTTGATGATTTAATTAATATTTCAACCAATCATATTACAAAGAGTTCAGAGATTGAAGAGTTCACAACCTTTTCAAAGTTATTACAACTACATTTGAATGATTTCACGGAGGCATTCAAAGATTTCAAGAGATTTAAAAGATTTCGGAGGACTACAAGGATTTCAAATATTTTTAATTATTTCGAAGATTTCAAAACATGCCTAAATATTTCAGAAGCTTTTGGAATATTCCAAAGATTTCACAACTAGTTTTTAATACAATCATAAATATCTCGAAGATTTTAGAAACTATATTTTTATAATTTTACAAGGATTTCGAAATATTTCACTAAGGTTTCAAAGATTTCAGAGAGTTTCAGGATTTCAAATATTTTTAAAAATTTCTAAGATTTCGAAATATGTCAATCAATTTTAGAAGCTTTCGGAATATTCCAAAGATTTCACAACTAGTTTTTATTACAATCATAAATATCTCAAAGATTTCAAAACTATATTTTTATGATTTTGCAACTATATTTTATTGATATTGTGAAGATTTCAAAATATTTAAATAGATTCCGGAGATTCCAAAGATTTTCGCGAAGATTCCACAGATTTAAAAGATTTCAAATATTTAAACAGATTTCCAAGATCCCAAAAAATTTCAAACAATTTTAGAAGATTTTGGAATATTCCAAAGATGTCACAACTGGGAAATATTACACTAGGGTTTCAGAGATATTGCTAACGGTTTCAGAAGGTTTTGAAAGATTCCACAACTAGATTTCAATGATTTCTTATATATTCAAAGATTTTACAAATATTTCGAACAATCTTAGAAGATTTTGGAAGACTCCAAAGATTTCACAACTAGGTGATATTCCATTGAGGTTCCAAAGATTTCAGGGATTCCAGAATATTGCTATCGATTCCAGAAGGCTTTGAAAGATTTCACAACTAGATTTCAAAAATTAAAAAATATTTCCAAAGAATCCGAAGACTCCAAAGATTTTCGCGAAGAATGGAAAGATTTTAAAGATTCCAAACGATTCTGGAGTGTTTGAAGATTTCAAAACTAAAATAATTAATGATAGCACAAAGATGAAAAGATTTCAATAGATTAGAAGATCCAAGATATTTTAGAAGACTTCAAAAATTTCAAATATTTCAAAAGATTCCCAAGATTCGAAAATGTGTCAACCAATTTTAGAAGCTTTCGGCATATTCCAAAGATTTCACAACTAGTTTTTAATGAAATCATAAATATCTCATATATTTTACAACAATATTTGTATTATTTTACAAGGATTCCGAAATAGTACTCTGAGTTTTCAAAGATTTCAGAGAGTTTAAAGATGTCAATGATTTTCTAAATATTTTAAAAATTTTACAACTTTATTTTAATAATGGGGGGGGGGGGGGGAAAAAAAAGGGTGACATAGAGTTGGGAGGGCCCCGTATGTAGTTTTTCAAATTTCATTTCATTTTTCAGTGCTCGTTACATTTTATGTTATCGAGTACCATAGAACAATATAGACGAGATGGGGAAGATTCAATTTGTAACAGAGGATTAGACAACGCATATCGTTTTCCAAGAAGCATTGATGAAGATGTTGAAATTCTTTCCCCTCAACAAATGTGGGTATCTGTTTATTCTGAAAAAAATATTTTGCATACGTAAATATTGAAAATTGATAATATTAATTCTAGAAAAAAGATGACAAACAACAAACAAAGAGAAGAAAGAAGTGAAGTCGATCCTAATTCCTTTTATCCGGAATTTCCACCGAACCATCCTGCCCGCGCGAATTTGGAAAATGTACCTCTCAGCAATTGTCCTGTTGAATCAGGTGTCATCAAAACCAGGTAGATTATTCTTAACATCTAATGGCAAATAAGAGGGCGTGACCACTCGACATTGAAGTGTACGTCAGATTTCGGACTATCAAAGATTTCAGAAGACTTGAAATATTTCAGAAAATTTGAAATAGTTCAGGAATAGGTTACAATAATATCAAATTATTTTCAAAGATTTTAGGAGAATGAACAAATTTTGCAAAGATTTCTGATATAATATTTTGAATATTCCACAAGGATTCTTAAAATTCCAATTATTTCAATAACATTCTAAAGTACTCATAGAAATTTCAAATATTTCAAACGCTTCAATGATTTCACAGGGGATTTCAGAAGACTTCAAAGATTTTGAAGATTTAAATTATTTCAATAATATGTTGAAAGTCTCACAAAAATTTCAAAGATTTCGAAGGCTGAAATGATTTCACAAAAGATTTCAGAAGATTTCAGTAGACTTCAAGGATTTTAAATATTTTACAACTAGAGTTCATCAGATCCACAATGACTAGAAAATTTCGAACATTTTTCTGCAAAATCTAGAAGATTTCAGAACTATTTTATTTTAAAGATTTACCCACTAGATTTTTATGATTTCAAAAAGATTTCAAAGATTTCCAATATTTTACACAGATGATAAAAAAATTTCACAGATTCCAGAAGATTCCAAAGATTTGCATAGATTTCAGAAGACTTAAATGATTTCGCAAAAGATTTTAGAAGATCTCAAAGATTCCAAAGATTGCAATTTTTTCAATAATATTCTGAAAAGATCACAAAAATTGCAAAGATTTCAAACGCTTCAATGATTTCACAGGAGGTTTCAGGAGGTTTTATAGATTTCAAAAATTTCACAGCTACAGTTTAATAATTTCATTAATTCCACAATGACTAAAAGATTTTGGAAATATTTCAGAAGATCCAGAAAATTTCAGAACTATTTAGATTTAAATGATTTCACAAAGATTCCAAAGATTTTCCCACTTGATTTTTATGATTTCAAAGATTCCCAATATTGAAAAAAGTTTAGAAAAGGTTTCACAGATTCCAGAAGATTTCAGAAGACTTCAAAGATTCCAAAGATTTTACAACTAGAGTTCATTGATTGCACAATGACTAAAAGATTTTGAAAATATTTCAGAAAGATCCAGGAGATTTCAGGACTATATATATATTTCAATGATTTCACAAAGATTTCAAAGATTTTCCTACAAGATTTTTATGATTTTGAAAAAATTTCGAATATTGTACAAAGAATACAAAAAGATTTCAGAAATTCCAGAAGATTCCAAAGATTTGCAAAGATTTGAAAGATTTCAGAAGACTTCAAAGGTTCCAAAATTTTAAAACTAGAGTTGTGATTTAAATATTTCGAAAATATTTCAGAAATATTTGGATTTCAATGATTTCACAAAGATTTCAAATATTTTCCTACTAGATTTTCATGATTTAAAAAAGATTCCAAAGATTTCAAATATTGTACAAAGATTACAAAAAGATTTCACAGATTCCGGAAGATTTCAAAGATTTGCAAAGATTCCGAAGATTTTAGAAGACTTCGGAGATTTCAAAGATTCAACAACTATATTTTATTGGTTCCACTATGATTTGAGAGATTTTGAAAATATTTCAGAAAGATCAAGAAGATTTCAGAACTATATATATTTCAATGATTTCGCAAAGATTTCAAAAATTTTCCCACAAGATTTGTATGATTTAAAAAAGATTTCCAATATTGTACAAAGAATACAAAAAGATTTCAGAGATTCCAGAAAATTACAAAGATTTGCAAAGATTTGGAAGATTTTATAAGGCTTCAAAGATTTCAATTATTTCAATAATATTCTGAAGGGCTTACAACAATTTCAAAGATTTCAAAAGCTGAAATGATTTCAGAGCAGATTCCAGAAGACTTCAAAGTTTACAAAATTTTAAGACTAGAGTACATTAATTCCACAATGACTTAAAGATTTCGAAAACATTGCAGAAAGATCCAGAAGATTTCAGAACTATTTGGATTTCAATGATTCCACAAAGATTTCAGAGATTTTCCTACTAGATTTTTATGATTTAAAAAAGGTTCCAAAGATATCAAATATTGTACAAAGATTACAAAAAGATTTCACAGATTCCGTAAGATTTCAAAGATTTGAAAAGATTTCCAAGATTTCAGAAGATTCCGGAGATTTCAAAGATTCAACAAGTATATTTTATTGGTTTCACTATGATTTGAGATATTTTGAAAATATTTCAGAAAGATTTGAAAGATTTAGGAACTATTTAGATTTCAATGATTTCACAAAGACTTCAAAGATTTTTCTACTAGATTTTTATTATTTCAAAAAGATTCAAAAGATTCTTAATACTATACAAAGATTATAAGAAGATTTCGTAGATTCCAGAAAGTTTCGAATATTTGCAAAGATTTCACGATAGATTTAGTAATGTTACAGATATTCAAAAGATTTCACGAAGATTTTAGGAAGATTTAAAACATTTGAAGATTGTAAAATGATTCCGGAAGATGTTATGGATTCTAGGAGAATTCAAAGCACTTAAGAGATTTCACGAGATTTTAATAATTCCACAAAGGTTTAAAAGGTCTCACTACTAGATTTAAAAGATTTCACAGAAATTTCAAAGTTTCCAAAAATTTTTGAGAATCCCACAATGATTTAAATAATCCTCCTAATTTCACAGACTTTACAAATATTTATTTAGAGAATTTGATGAATTTTAAAGATTCCAAAAGATTTCGAGGATTTCAAAATACTCAGAAGATTTTGTGGATTCCAGAAATGTTTTAAAAATTACAAATAACTCAAAAGATTTTTTAAGATTCTGAAAAGATATGATGGGTTTTGAAAATTTTGCAGAGATGTTGTAAGACTCCAAAGATTTCAGAACTAGCTTTTGATGATTTGGAAAGGATTTTAATGAAATAAATTTTTACGGTTTGGCGGAGATTTGATCAAGATTTTGATGATTTTGAATAGTTGCCAAATAGTTCAAGGATTTCCAAAATTCAAAAAGACTTTGAAGATCTCAAAGATTTCAAAGATTTCAGAGATTCAAGGGATTCTGAGGACTCTAAAATATCTCAAGAGATTTTAGAAGTTTTCGAAAGATTTT
>WSXT02229392.1:0-16358 GCA_011762715.2 Neuroterus valhalla | reverse complement strand
ATTCTCTTAGAATGAAACTGACAGTTCAGTCGTTGCTTGGAATGAAAGTTCATTCCAAGGAATTTAGAGTGTATATTCGATACTATCATTTTTTTATTTCTCATCTGCTTATGTTTTTATTTTGTTTTGTTTTATTTGCACTACGCTTTATTTACTCTAACAACACACAGTAAGAGCAAGTGCATAAGGGAGGCTCTCATACACGACAGCACACAAGATAGGTACGATAAACCAAAACATCTACAATCTGCATGCATAATTTGTAAACATCATACAAAAGCAGAACATGGGATGGGAGATTTGTTTGCAAAAATCAAGCTTTAAAACACGTATAAGAGATCAGTTGTGGATAATTCTTCTTTGAGGCTTTTATACTCTTCTTTATATTTTTGAAAATATTATTTTCAAATGTCTGTTCAACATCAGTTATAACAATAAAAGCCCAACTAATGATTTTCTTATTCGATTCAGGAATTCTGTTGAAAAATCCGAAAGCAACGCTGATACCTGGTGCAGCATAGGTGTCCTTTATCAGCAACAAAACCAGCCTACAGATGCACTTCAAGCTTACGTCTGCGCTGTACAATTGGACAAATCTCATTCAGCAGCGTTTACCAATCTTGGAATTTTGTATGAAAGTGTCAGCCAACCAAAAGACGCTTTAGCTTGTTATATCAACGCTTCAAGGTGATAAATTCAGTTTTGTTATTAACTGTTTTGAGAGCAAAGCCCTAGGAATTTGCTCCCAAAATAGAATATTATTTAGTTGATATATTACTAATTGGTATTGTGAATCTGGAAGCGAATCATTTTTAAATAAGATCAATGAATGGATTATAAAATAGTTGTACACAAGACTCATACCTACAACTCTGATTAATATTTTTCTCAATCCGATCCGGAAATGTGTGCAGTTTCAAAATATTGTTTTCAAACTTCTTCTCTTTAAAATGTCTGATTTTTAAATCTATTTCTTTTAAAAATGGCAACAAGAAAAGAACTTCTTGGTTCCAAAGTCTCAAGTTCCATCTTCATAATACCCTTTAAGAATTTGGATACTACACTTCGAATATTTTGAGTTGATTCTTTATCTTTCAAAAGTTGTTGTCTCTTTCCATTATCGATTCATTCTCCACCCTTGATTGCACTTAAAGCTTTCACCTCGCATTTCTTTAGTTTTAATAAATTCACAAATCCTATATCGCAATTGTTTTGCTAGAAAAAAAAACCATAAAACTTGAAGCACTTATTTTCTTTCGTTCAATTATTTTTCATTTAATCCCCGTAATACGTGATCTTGTAATCCACAGTCATTACTCGTAGTCGTACATGTAATGTTATCATGTAATATGAGGAATGAGTCGTAAGTCACAGCAGCGATCAGGTTTACATTTGCCAGGTCTGGCAAAAGATAACCTGCTCACGAACCCGTCAAAAGTTCTTGCGAAGTTGCTTCACCTGTGTTGATTTGATTTTTTAGGGGCAACAATAACGCGACAAACGGGACGAATTCATTGGTGGGCCTGGCTGGTGCAAAATCTGGAGGCAACGGTCCGATGAACCCATCTCTTGTGCAGCGTATAAACTTCCTACAAACACATCTGTGTCAAGCACCAATGCCTTCTGTAACCACTGCGTAAGTAATTTTATTATCAGAAAGAATAAAGGAACAGATTCTTAGATTATAAGCAGGGTGGCGACTTGACCGGGAATTTTATTGACCGGGAAATGACCAAGAATTTAATTAAAAACCGGGAATTCACTTGACTCAACCTAGACCATTGAAGATTCTACCGGAAAAATACGAGAAATGATGCTTGCTTTTTATAAATCAGAAAGAGATCTTATCATTTGATTTAAAGAATGTGAAAAACGTTTTGCAAATTTGATAATCTGTGAGACTTTTTCAGCTAACTCAAATTTGATAATCGAATGGATGATAGCCCAAACCCACAAGAAGAATGATTTTCCTCATTTTTTCAAAAAAAAAACGAATTTATCACGTTTTATTTGCTTTTCCTCATTTATCTGACTTGACACAAGGGATTTAAGAAAATAATTCTAGTTTTTATTTTAGGGCAGGGAGTTTAAGTGAAGAAGTAAAATTTAATTTGGAACAGGGAATTTTTTGCATGGAACGGGAACTTCTTAACTAATTTTAATTCGGATTCAGAAGAGAGGATTTTGAAAAAAATCGTTCCTCCAATTCTAGAGTCGTCACAATTTTGAAGTTCCCTGTACCAAATTTCACATAAAGAAAGTACTTCAAGCAGTCTTTAGAGTGGAAGTAGTATTCCGAAAAAGAAATATTTCTGAATTATGATAGAAAGCTTGTTTAAATTGTTCATTGCAAATTCATCCTTTCCGAGTTAAACAATCGACTACTTTTTTGAATTTAAACTTGTTTGTTGAAAATCAAATTGTTTGGTTAAAGTTGCAATATTTGGATTCGAAATCCGAGTTGAAATTGTAACTACTTTGTAAAAAACCCATTCATCTTTTTTTGTTGATTTTTGAATTTCAAAGTTAAACTCTCTTTGAGAATTTATGTACTTCGTGGAAAATTGACCTTTTTTGTAGAAAATTAATCATTATGGTCAAAAATTCATTTTTTTTTTGCTTATAATACATCTATTCATTCGATGATTCATAATTATACCTGAAAATTTATCAGTTTGATTTAAAATCGATTTCTTAAACTGAAAATTTAACTGTTTCATTTTTAGTGGAAAATCTATCTTTTCTAGTTCGAAATTCCACAATTCGGTGAAAATTTGTCTTTTTAATTGGAATTTTAATTATTTCGTTGAAGCTTCGCATCTTTTGTTGAAAAATCGATTTTTTGTAAAAATTATCTTATGTTTGGTTTAAAATCAATTTTTCAAGCCAAAATTGTCCCTACTCAATTTTGTTGGAAAATTTTTATTTTTCTGGTTCAAACTTCAACCGCATTCTGTTGAAAATGTTATTTTTCAATTTTCTGGTTTAAAACGCAACTACTTCAGTTAAACATTTACAATTCCATTTTATTCTTCATCGTTTTGTGTATAAATGTAATAATTTTTTTGACAGTTTATTTTGTTGAAAGTTAGTTTTTTTTGTTATTAGTCATTTTTTTTTAACTGAAAATTTAACCTATTATAACCGGGAAAATTGAAAAACTTGACCGTGCAGAACCGGGAAATGATCGCAAATTTAAATTCGTCCGCCGAATCGCCACCCTGATATGTTGACAGCTGAAGCAACAAGAATGGTTTTGAAAAAAACTGCTATATTTACACCAGAGGCCAAAAAAGTCATGACCTAATGCGGCAACATTTTGGGTACGGAACGGCGGAGTAAACTTCTTTTTATTATTACAGAACACTTATATTTTTTATTATATTTCTACTTTTTACATGTTAACTCTGTGATATAAAAAAATTGGCAATGAAAATTGAGAAACAGGAGCAGCACAACAAAAAATATACGTTTTTGTGTAGAGTCTTTTTCAGCCAGAGAGAAACAATATTTGTAGGCTCATCGTACGCTTTGGTTAATTTTGTTTCTCTGAAGTGAAATTTGGACAGAATATTCTTTAAACCTCACAGAAAAATTTTGTAAAAGAGCAGCTCAACTGTTCACAATAAATACAGACGTTTGAAAAGTAGGGAGAAATTGATCTGAGACCTAAAATCGGTCGCGGTGTATTTATTTAATTATCTTTAGTTTTTAGTAACATGGATACTAATATTTTTTGTTTCAGGAGACGGGCACTGCCGCCGATAGACGAAGCTTGGAATCTGCCAATCAGCGCAGAAATGTCTAGTAGACAACAGCAACAGCCACCGCCTTCCGGAGGTCCGGGTTATAAATATCCTGGAGCACCTTCAGGACCTCCACCTCCTTATCCTCAGGGACAAGGACAGGCTGCTACTGCAAAGAGGTTTAAGGTAAGGGTTTTCTTATTTCTAAATCATTCCGTAAAAGTATACATCTTTCAATAGTTATTCAAGGCTTATATCGCTGGGAATTTTCAAATGTGTATTGCTTACAGAACAAAAATCTTTTTCTTGACTCAAGTGATTCCATTAATTTTAGCATTTCTACTCTGCCCTATTATTCAAGCTTAGAATAAATTTAGTTTCAGTTTGATGAATTTCCTAGTCAAAGAATCTGAATCTCGAAGATTTGACACCCTACTAATTACTCAAAGCTTCTGACATATATTTAGCTCGAAATTCTACAACAGTGTTATAGAGCTGCAATTTTTTCTAAATTACAGGTAGGAGAAGAGCCCGCATCCCCTTGCGGACAGCAAAGGCAACCCGCATTTTATTTGTCCCCACAACAGTTGCAAATGCTACAATGTTTGCAACAAAATCAAGGCAATCTATCAGCTCACCAGCAAACCGTCTTAGTGCAGTTGCAGCATCAATATAGATCTATGCAACAACATCAGCAGCAGATCAGATTGCAACAGCAACAAGCTGCCCAACGAGGAATCCGACCTGGTCAACCCGGCTATCCCACCATTTATACACATCCCCAACAAGGACAACCAGGCGTGATCAAAAACTATGGACTACCTCAGCAACCGGTAATTTTTTGCAGTCTCTGAAATGATGAAACCTTTCTTATATTGAAAAACTGGTTCTTTGATCAATGGATTACTTCATAGAAGTGTCCTTTCAGATTTTACATGCCTCGAAATAAATACATAATCCTAAAACCTTGTATTTTTTATCCAGCAGGGTGGAACCGTAGCTCTCCAAACCGGATTTACAGACTCAAACGTTGGATACAGTGCAGCGGCGACAGGAAATACCCAGCAACCAGCAGGAATGCCTTACAAATCCGCTTCAGATCCCAACTACCCTCAAAGACAACAAACCCCTGGCCAGTTCAGTCAGTACCAGTCGAACCAATACGGTGGTCAAGGATTTACCCAGATATCTTCCACCACAAGTTGTTACCCGGAAGGTTCTGCCGGAAATAATAAAGATCTAGGCGTGACTGACCAAGAATTGCAGGCTCTGCTTTCGCAGAAGGATATTGCAACTTCTTTAGCTGAAGATCTGCTCAAACACTTTGGTTCTGACGACCTGGATGATAAGGATGTCTCACCGAATATCATGAACAACGGAACCTTGAGCTCTGGTCCATTCTCCCCTTCAAACTTAGAAGATAGTAATGAGAAGAAGAAGGAAGTGAAGGTCGAAAAGATTGAAGATCCCACGAGCACCTCTCAAGTAGACTTAAAGGACATCAAGCCTATGACCGTGAAATGCGAGGCGACATCTAGCACAAACAAAGTAGAACCCGTACTCAAGTTCGAGAGCCTCTGCGAGTCTCAGCAAAGCCAGGAATTAAATGTCGAAATGGACGCTAAGACTATCGTCGAGGTTTGCAAAGGCCAAGGATTGAAGGGTGTTCCTAACTGCTCGATACTAAGTGATCGATCGCCACCTCCTGCACCTCCAGATCCTCCTAGTCAGAGGTTAACGAAGGAGCAACTCCTACCACCAACACCAAGCGTTTACCTGGAAAACAAAAAGGATGCTTTCAGTCCACAACTCCAGGAGTTCTGTCTGAAACATCCAATAGCTGTGATTCGTGGCTTAGCTGCGGCTTTGAAGCTTGATCTCGGTCTCTTTTCCACAAAGACTTTAGTAGAGGCGAACCCCGACCACGGAATCGAAGTTAGGACGCAGGTTCAGCAGACAAGTGACGAAAACTGGGACCCAACGGGCCGGAAGGTTTGGGCTTGCATAAGCCATCGGAGTCACATGACGATAGCCAAATACGCTAACTACCAGGCATCCAGTTTTCAGGACAGCTTGAAAGAAGAGAGAGATAAATCACAGGGGATTCACTCCTCGAACTTGTCGGACTCGGATTCGAAGGACAGTACGGGTGTTGTAAGGAGAAAGAAGAATCAGTTTGGTGCCGTTAGTCGAGGGTCGAAGATGCTGAAGTTTGGAACCAATGTAGATTTGTCCGATGAGAGGAAATGGAAAACACAACTCCAGGAGCTTATGAAGCTCCCTGCCTTTGCGAGAGTGGTCTCCGCGGGAAACATGTTGAGTCATGTTGGCCATGTTATTCTTGGGATGAATACTGTTCAATTGTACATGAAGGTTCCTGGCAGCAGAACACCGGGTCATCAAGAAAATAACAATTTCTGTTCGATTAACATCAACATTGGACCTGGAGATTGCGAGTGGTTCGCAGTTCCTGACGCCTACTGGGGAGTGATTTGTGCCCTTTGTGAACGCAACAATATAAATTACCTTCACGGTAGCTGGTGGCCCTCGCTCGAAGATTTATACGAGGAAAACATTCCTGTGTATAGGTTTTTGCAAAGACCTGGTGATCTCGTTTGGGTTAATGCTGGTGAGTTAAAATTCTTGATTTCTCCTAGAAATAACTGATAGTTGATGATTTTTTTTTAATGTTCTCCAATTTTGTTCTTACCTAATTTTCAATTTATTCAGGCTGCGTCCATTGGGTGCAGGCAGTTGGATGGTGCAATAATATTGCATGGAACGTGGGACCATTGACCGCTCGTCAATACCAATTGGCCATCGAGCGTTACGAGTGGAACAAACTGCAATCTTTCAAGTCTATAGTTCCGATGGTTCATCTGTCTTGGAATCTAGCTAGAAATATTAAGGTCTCGGACCCTCGATTGTTCGAACTTATTAAGAATTGCCTCCTGAGAACTATGAGACAGTGTTGCCTAATCTTGGAGTTCGTCAAGAGTAAAGGTGTCGAGGTCAGATTCCATGGACGAGGAAAGAACGAGGCGTCGCATTACTGCGGGCAGTGTGAGGTATGTCGATTAAAATTCAATTTTTTTAGATTATAAACCTATAAGTACTTTGTGTAGAAAATATTTGAAGAAGAGAGCAACAATAATTTAGCAAAAATACATTTCTGAATAAATCTGCTATAAGGCTTACAATAACAGTGATTTAATATTAATAGAAGAATATATTTCTTATTGAAAAATGATGACAATTTTCGTAAAATTAGAGCTACGAAGTAGAAAGTAAGCCTGCTGAATCAAGTTAAAAAATTTTAGTCGCTGTCAAAAATTAAGGTTTTGATTATAAAGTAAATTAAAAGAATGTGGAAAGTTCTTAAGTTTTTTAGAAAAATCATTAAGAATAAGGGAAATGTATTGGAATTTTTTCGGAAGCCAGTTCAGTTTTATATTTATTTGAAAAAACATCAAATTTAACATTTCTCACAAATTTTTGTCCATACAAAAATTATATTTCACTCACTTTCATAATAATGATCATTCTTATCTGTAAATATTAATTAAATTTTGTATGCGTAAAGCAATTATGTTTGTGAACAAGTGAATGTTGAATAAAATTGATTCTTCAAAAGAAATATGAATGGAATCAGCAAAAGTTATGAAGGCAACAGAGATCTTTTCAATATCCGTAGAATTTACATGGACCTGAATTAATATGCGTATAATCATTCTTATTAATCATGTTTTATTTAATCATGTTCTGATGAATTGATTATTATTAGTTACGTAACAAAAATCCCTCTTTTTCGTTTTACGGTTTCTGAAGGCAGGGCTTGTATTAAGCGACTAATTTGTAAAAAGTGCAACGTCTTCTTTTACTTTTTCCGTAATTTACATTTTTTTTTTAAATAGAAGGGGCATAGAAATTCAGGTTTAATTCGATTTCTAATGAACCTTTAAAGGACTTTCGTGTGATTTCTTTTTTCATTTTTATGCGACTGAATCGCCTCTACAAATCTTATTGTCATTCAGAGCCTTGTTGATAAATTATTTATGTTATTATAATTAAAGTTTTTTCTTAACAGGTAGAAATGGAATTATCAACGGAATTGTTTAATTGCAGATATAACTTAAATTGCAATTGCAGAAGAAGTTGAATTAAAATTTTTTCCTTTAAAATTTACTTCGATATTCATCAAACATGTAGTGTTAATTGCAATTTCAATTCGTTACTCAGCAAAAGCAATTGTATGATACTCAAATTTTTTATAGTTCAGAAATAACTTGGATTACAATCTAAATGATTATTCAAATTTTCATTCATACGATCACCTACTTATATTAAAAAGTAATTTCGTAAATTCCTAATTAGTATTCAGTTACTCACTCTTCTTAATTGCTTGTTAACGAAAATCAAAAGTACCATTAAAGATATAGAATACAAATTATAAAGTTTGTTATTGTTCATTACTTTTTTCATTGTACTTATTCCTTGCAGAAGAAAATTTCAATTGGTTATAATTAGGGTGACCGCAAATTACAAACATCCTTGTAATTAATGGAATTCTTGAAGATTTTTGCAAGTGATGTTCAATAATCACTATATTTACTTTGAAATTCTGATACAGTTTTATCATAGCCAAAAATGTTTGCCTTTTCAGAATTAGTATAAAGATAACTTCAGAAATTTTTAGTGACTTCATGTAGTGATGAAATGAACTAAAGTTAAATCATATTTTTTTTATCGAAAGCCTTTGAATCAAATTAAAAATAAAAGCTTTATGAATTAAATATGATTTTAAAAAATGAATGAATAAAAGAAACATTTTTCAAATAAAACTTTGCGGTCGCACTAAAGAAAAGATTCTGATGAGTCAAGTTCTATGAATGTTTTGCGTCATGTGCTTGAAGTCCTGCATGCTAAAATTCACGGCTAAATTGCTTTTCAAGCTCAAGAAGGGAGTAATTCAGTGCTTGGAAAAACTTGAATCGCTTAGGTATTTTTATTTGTGGCTGAAACACATGAAAAATCATCAAAGAAAAGAACATATTTGATTCATTTGCATGCTTGAAACTTTGTCTCTTTAATGATATTCATTTCATCTTCCATCAGAACACTATTTCTCTGGAAGTTTAAAATTTTGCTAATCCTAATCCTCTTTTTTTTTCTTGAAAACTGGGAGGATTTCTTAGCAGATTTTTGAGCTTGATTCCATTTTTAAGTAGCTTGTCATCAATTTATGAAAGTTGTTTTTTGGAATATAAAAGGAATTCGCTGCGGACACAGAAGAGTTGTGGTGCCCCTTGTGGTGAAAATTCTCTGTCCTCGTTGGCTGATTTATTTAACTCTTCGCGGTCATGTCCGCAGCGAATAGGACTAATTTAATAATATTTTTTGATTTCAGATCGAAGTATTCAATATCTTGTTTATTCGTGAACAAGAGAAGCGGCATGTGGTTCACTGTATGGATTGCGCGCGGAAGCAAGCTCCGTCCCTCGAAGGATTCGTATGTTTAGAAGAGTATCGAATGCGAGACCTAATGGACGTTTACGACGGCTTCACGTTTCACACTTCGGTGTCAGTTCCATCAGTCGCCGCGGTACAGACGACTCAATCCTCTTGAGGTTACATGCAACACAGTTATTTGGACTACTTGAGTACCCTTCAATAACTACTCGCGTGGTTCAATTTCTGTGTTAACATTTCTCATAATAAGCAGTATCCATGTACCTGAGAGCTACGATAGAATGTACAGAATTCTCAATCGGAGACTGTACGCGTCGCCAGAGCAAATATCGCGATTCATTCTGTTAGATAATAAGAAGACTCGCATTTTTGCTTCTGGCGAACGCGGATTAGAAGTTACCCGTAACTCGATCATTAGTTAGATCTAATTGTACAAACGCTTAGCTTAATTCCTTAACATAACAACGGACGATACCTTTCGATTCCTGTGACAAGTCCGCGAGAGCGCGAGATACTATTTTCTATAGCTCTCGGGTACCAATTTTCTTATCAACGAGAGAATATATTATTAACAGACTCTTGGGGCATGTAACACAGGAGTGTATTGAGTAGGCGTCTTGAAGTGATATTTGAACAATTCGCCGTTTTCAACAAACGGTAAGCAATCGTATAGCGACATAATTTGAGTATTTTAAATTTTTCTACCGCGCAAGAAGACTAGCTAACGTATCGTAATAATACCTTAGTTCCTTCTTAGGATTCCAAATTTTTGAGCCAGTCAAATTTTCGAAAGACAAATATTTTATCTTTGTGTTAATTTTATTTCCAAATTTGCAACATTCGTTAAAATTTAAGGTGCGATCGGCAAAATAATAAGATATACTAGATTTTATGAGGGACTTCTGTATATTTTAGAAATATCGCGAAAAAGCTATTAAATATTTCTTGATATTGTTAGTCATCGACGCAGTATATTATCATATTTAATAATTCAGGAAACCTTGAAAGTTATCAGGAGCATCACGTAGAATGTCTAGCAGGGTGTTCATTGAAAATTCGAATTTTTTAATTTTTGAAAAGATACTTCTCAATGGTCTTCTTGGTGAAAAAATGGTTTCTAACTTTTTACTTCAGTTAAAATACGAAGAAAAAAAAAACAATTCTTTTTAGGTCTCTGTTGACCTCCAGACATACAAATTTTTAGATTTTATACAATTCTCGAGATTTTTGAGCATCACCTAAACTCCTGAAGCTTCAAAATACTGAACTTGAACGAAAAGCCTTTTTGCTTACATTTTGTGCGGGGCCCTTTTTTCATTGTTTACCAAAGATGAAATTATACATTCTTATTTCCATGGAACTTGTAGAATTTTTCACTTTTTCTTCTAGAAAGAATTAATTCAAATTTTCTGCGTCATGAAATTCGAAAACTGATAACGAAATTATTTTTTTACTCTAAAAGCACTTTGCGGGAACTTGAAATAATGTTTTGGGAATAAGGTAAACATTCTTTTACCAAAAGGACAATTCTCATATTTCAATTGAGCATTCCTTGCTTTAATATTTGTCGTTCTGCAGTTTGAATGGCTCCTTCAGTTGTAAAAACAAGTGCTATAACATCGCTCACTGCCAATAAACTGAATGCGTTCTCAAATCACGATGTGTTGTAAGTAAAAGTCGTAAATAATTAGCAATTGTTAATATTGTTAAACGCTAGATGACTAGAATACGTAAGACACGAAACTGCTCAAAAATTGAAACGGTTGTACGTTATTATACAGCAGAGATATTATACTCTAAAAATTCAAGACCTCAGTCTTAACTGGGGTGTTTGGCAAAAAAAATCTTTACAATGAACAAATAAAATCGACATTATTTTCAATATTTGCTTGAATAAAAATGGAGCAGGATCGATTCTAATTCTGTTCAGCATCGTCGTAAAATTTGCAAATTTTCACTTTTTACTTCTAGAAAGCTCTAAGTAAACATTAGTATTTGATATTCAATGTAATTCTCCAATTTCGATGCACGTGGTAAAATTCTAATACTTTTAGAGTAAAAAATAAAATGTGCAAGTTGAACTCTTTGTCCCTAAGATTAGAAGAATGGATTTTTTTTTGGGCAACGATAATCTAGTTATAAATAACACTATCCTTGTACGAATTTGTCAATTCGCTTGAGCGTAAGGAAGAAAATTGTTATCTCTCTCATATGTAAAATGACGTAGCCGTGTCTGGAATATTTTCGAAAGTCCGTAGCCGTAGTTGGAAACAGTGGCGAATTTCTAGATTCCTATCTTAAACGTTTTTCCCGATTCGATGTCGAATTGTGGCGTACGAGACTGGTTTCTCATTTAGAAGATCGCAGTAGCTAAACGATAGCTTAGAATTCGAGAGCTGTAATTCAGAAACTATTTTAATCAAGGCATGCAATGATCTCAACGTACGATATTGGTAGGCAACGCAGAATGTTTTCTACCAATATTTGGGACTGATATGGCAACTTCGATTATTATTAATAAATTATGTATAAATATATAAATATATATTATAAATAAATATTATATTTAATGTAAATGGTAAGAGTTTCGGGATCGAAGGAAGGAATTCGAATCGAAAGCTCGCGAGCTATTGTGGGTGAATGGGTTAAGCCGATGATTTATGCTGCTTGTATTATAAGTTCTGCTAAAAGTTGCATTAAGTTAGCAATAATTGTATAAAAACAAATGTCTTGTTTGCAGCATAAATGGTCTCAAATCCGTTGTTAGTTCAGTTTACTAGGGAAATTTCAATTAGACGCTGTGACTTTGTTATGTGAACGTTGCGTTTCGAGGAATCCTTTATTATATAGTCTAAACTCTATTTTAACTTGTAGTTTGCATTTTTGAATGCAGTGGTCTACTTGTTTCATTTTTCTCGTCTCTCTGGATTGTCCAAGAAACTCGATTTTATTCCAAAAGACCAATTTAGCAGTTCTGTAGCTTTTCAAGCGATTGTGCGCATCTATGATTTTTTCCTTTTTTTTTTTTTTGAAATAACTCGTTGATAAAATCGATCACAGCGAGTCGAGTTGCCACTTACTGAGGCCTTGGTTGATTTCCGTAAATAGAATTTTTTGGCCTCCGTTTTCAGCCATCCCATTAATTATTTTATTATTGTACAATACAGAAGTCATTGCTTGAAAATAAATGAATATACAGGGAATGAATTTTATTCTAAAAATGTACAAAATGAAACAATAAAAAGAATGATAAATCATGTAATTCTATTTTTATTGTATGTATTTTATGTCTTGAATTTAATGAAAATTTTGTGGCAACCCGACGTGCTGCAAGTTACAAAGTAAAAAAGTGTGAATGCATGGAAACACGAATTTTGTTTCGAAATTTGTTTTCCGAACCAAAAATTGTGGACACCGTTTAGGGAGAAATCATAATAACATATTCACAAGTCGGTAGAAAATTGACAAAAGGCCATAGGCCCTCTGCGCGTAAATGTTATACATTTCAAAAAGTCTCGTATTTTGATAAAAATTGATCTCAAACAGTACAGCTACAGATTTTTGTAACGTTGAAATATTTCTAACAATGTAAAAGAAAAGCCTGCGAGGAAAAGTTATCAACGGTGCCCGATTACGCAAGCAGGCAGAAAAACTCTATTTTCGCAAAAGATAAAAATAAACGAATACAGAATACATAGGTTTGAGTTATACCTATATGCTTTACTTCCCGAAAAGAAAATCGAATAACGAAGAAAATGTAAACAGGAATGTATTTTTTTCGAACTATGAAGATATAGTCAAATAATATTTTTAAATTAATTTGTAAAGCGTACTATAGAAATCCCACGTAGTTAACAAGAGTTTGTAAATTGAATTGCGATGTGAGAACGTTCACTGCCAAATTGTGATACGCATAACCCACCTTCGGTGCGTTTCCCCGATCGCCGATCGTATCGATGAACAGGTGTTTTCGACGAGTGAAAATTCATCGAGAGCCATTTCAATTTCAAAAATAGAGGAAAGCTCGATCGATGCTATCGGATTCGTGGGAGACGGCTTATTTTTAAGCAGCTAGCATAGTAAGTGGACGAAAAATTGATATTTTTGAACAGGCAAATTTTACTGTTTAGAAAGTTTCTGGACCTGTAGCGCTCTTGATGTGTACTTTGTGTACAGTGCCTTTATAACTTAAATCTTCGAAAGATAAAATCTTTCATATTCTCAGATGGCGCTCTTGAGACCATTCGAAATTTTCGTTTCGAATCCTTCAGATCTGCTGAATCGTCGAAGAATAAAATATCTTTCGAAATGAAGGTACGGTCTCTTTTCAAGCGTCGCAACTCTCAACTTATGAATTTTAATTTGTAACGATCACCTGAATCCAATGTAATTGCATAGATTTTACATGTACAGTCGTGATCTAATTTTTAGGTAGTGATTTCTGGTAAATTATAAGTTATCATAGTAATGTAATATACAGCTATACAGCATTTGTTTTCACAAGATCGTTTCTGAGTATTTTACCCTTAAGAAAATCTTCCTTTTGCATCTTCTGTGAATTAGAGACAATTATAAATTTTCTGCAATAAATGGGAATCAAGCTCGTGGTAAACATTAAACTTTTTATTTATTTACATCACCTATAATCTAATGCGAAAACATTTTTACATACGATGCATTAACAAATTTCATATAATTATTTCTAACTAGATTCTACTATTTCACTCTTTTTACTATTTCTCTAATACATTGTTTTTGTTTTGATCACAGAGTTTGCAAACTTGAAACATATTTAACAATGGAAAAACTTCAAACGATAATTTTGCCCCAGCAGAGGAACAAGGTTTTAAATCAGATAATCTTTCTCCAGAATACAACGATTTAAACTTCAAATTTGCCTTATTAACAGAAGTTGCAAGTAAAAATAGAATATAAATTTATACAGAAATAATAATTATCGCCTGATTGTGCTAACGTGTTTGCGTCTTGCTTGCACGACACCATAAACTACTGCAGCTAAACTTCGACACGCGCTTCTGTGTCTTGAAGGGCCTGCAGGTTGAAGAGATCCTTTCCCAAGGACAAAATATGTCTCCATGGTTCCTTTTCCTTTGACTTCGATAAGTCCCCGTCTTTTGGTTTGGTAACCTTTCGACTGTAGAAACTGGAGATTCAAGCGAATGGTAAAAACCTCAATCGATTTAAAATTTGAGGAATTGAATGAAACTTCAAAAGCGTTTAAAATTAAAAGCTTACGAATCCGGAAGAGTTCAACTTTGAAAATCTTTTGAAAAGAGCCTTCTTGTTTCGAAAAATGCATCTTTTTAGAAATATTCTAATTCAGTCACGTAATGAGAATAAATAAAGTTAAAAAGAGGAAAGAAGAAAGCAATGAAATGATAAAAAGACGAGAAAAAAAGGAAGGCGGTTTGGAGGTTGCCCTCTTCTTCATTCCTTTTTTTTCAATTTGAATGAAGACATGAGTATGTTGTCTAAATTTTTTTATTTCAAGAAATTCGAATTGATCCTGAAACTAACATTTTTCAATTCAATGCCTTCCAAATTGTAGGCATTTAGATATTAGATTAAAATATTTGAAAATAATTTCAGGGTGGCGACTTGACCGGGAAACCGGGATAGACCGGGAATTTAATCAAAAACCGGGAATCTACTTGACTCAACCTAGACTGTTAAAAATTCTACCGAAAAAATACGAAAAATGAAAGATTTCCCTTTATGAATCAAAAAGACATCTTATCATTTGATTTAAAGAATATAACGTTCCTTTAATCTAAAGATATTTAAATATATCCATACGTCATGAGAGAAAGAATTTATTTTTCCATTTTAAGAAAAACGTTTTGTAAATTTGTTGCTCTGTGAGATTCTTTTAGATGACTCAAATTTGATAATCGAATTGACGATAGCCCAAACTTAAAAAAAGAATTATTATCTTCATTTAAAAGAAAAATGTAATCATCATGTTTTATCTGACTTGGGACAAGGAATTTCAGAAAATAATTATAGTTTTCATTTAAGGGCAGGGAGTTTCAAATAAGAAGTATAATTTCATTGGAACAGGGAATTTTTTACATGGAACGGGAAATTTTTAATCTAATTATGATTCGGATTTAGAAGAGAGAAATTTGAAAAAATCGCTCTTCCAATTTAAAAATCGTCACGATTTGAAAGTCCCCTCTTTTTAATTTCTTTAGAGAAAATACTTCAAGAAGTTTTCAGAATAGAAGTCGTATTCCGAAGAGGAAATATTTCTGAATTATGATAGGAAGCTTGTTTACATTGTTCATTGCAAATTCATCCTCTTTGAGTTCAAAAATCAACTACTTGTTTGAAATTTAAACTTGTTTGTTGAAAATCATATTATTTTGTTAAAGCTGCATTATTTCGATTCAAAAGTGTACTCTGGTTGAAACTGTAACAACTTTGTTAAAAACCAAGCCATCTTTTTTTGGTGAAAAATTCAAGTATTTAGGTAAACATTGATTTTTGAATTTAAAAATTAAACTATTTCTTCGAGAATTCATGTACTTCGTGGAAAATTAGCCTTTCTTTTAGAAAATTAATCTTCATGGTCAGAATTTCATATTTCTGCCTAAAATACATCTATTCATTTGAAAATTCATCATTATACCGAAAGATTGATCAGTTTGGTTGAAAATCAATTTCTTCAAACGAAAATTCAACTGTTTCATTTTAAGTGTCAAATTGATCTTTTCTAGTGCAAAATTCGACATTTCGGAGAAAATTTGTCCTTTTAAATTGAAAATTCATGTATTTCGTTGAAACTTCACATATTTCTTTGAAAAATCGATTTTTTGTAGAAAATTATCTTTTTCTTCGGAACTTAATATTCTTATTAAAAAATTCTCCTTTACGGTTAACAATTCATGTTAAGCAGTCAAACATTTTTCATTTTAGTCGAACATTAATCTAGTTAAAAACTCTTATGTTTGGATTATAATCAATTTTTTGAGCCGAAAATGTCACTTTTCTATGTTTTGAAATTTTTATTTTTATAGTTCAAATTTCAACCATTTTGTTGGGAATTTATATTTTTACATTCTCATCATTTATGATTGAGAAAGTATTAGAATCGTCTGAAATTTCACATCTTGAATTTTC
>WSXT02229381.1:0-16360 GCA_011762715.2 Neuroterus valhalla | reverse complement strand
CCGTTGAAAATTCAATATGTGAAATTTCAGACGATTCTAATACTTTCTCAATCATAAATGATGAGAATGTAAAAATGTAGTTTACACAAGCGAGGGATTGACTTCCTCCAGCGACAATCTCGCTTCTGCAGTGTCTCGATTCACAACCTATCGAGCACAAGCCTTTCACTTGAGGAAACGAATATTGACACTACGTATATACTAGGGAAGACGCAAAGCAACAAGCTCGTGCTTATGCGTTTGACGCCTGGCAGATGGACGTAGAAGGTTCTCAACAATCGGGCAGCTTTCAAAGAGTTGGACCTTTTTGGCACTCTTGACACGTCACCAGAGGAAAGTCGAGAAAATAAAACTCTGAGCCATACTGCCATCAAGCTCAAAGATGCTAGTTTGAATGTTCTTATTGGAGGCAGAGGTATTATGTTGAAGAACCGTCAACTCTCTCCTCAAGAGGTCGAAACCCTGTAATGGGAAAAGGGCAGCAAGCAACGGCTGACTGAAACTCAGTCCTTGCTTCGCAGTCGGAAAGTTCTTAGTGCAAAAGTCAAAAACTCACACAGCCCCATAAAGCTTAGCAAATTTCAGCAGGAAAGGATCTTGTTGAGCAGGAAATCTCAAGGCAAGATTCTAAATGTATCAATCTTCTCATTTTAGTTTGGAATGTTAACAGCCTCTCCAATTTCTCTGATATCGCAAAGCTTGTTTTCTGCTCAGACATCCTTTGTCTGAACAAGACATGGGTAACTTCGTCGACCTTGGAATCCCATACTAGGATATCTGATCACACCGCTATCGTGAGTAATGTACATCAAACCATCTATGGGTATTAAGCTTTTTGAACAGACTCTTGGAGAGACCCTTTCCAAAGTTGTGGGAGATTGCCTAAACATTCTCTGGCATTTCTCTTGGGTCCAAAGGCATGAGTGTCCTATAGTTACCTACGGCATCCAACCACCTCCCAGTTCGCATTGATATTTCGTACTTCAAACAGAAGAACATGAGTGCAAATGGAGACTTATTTTTATATAATCAAATAATCTGAAATGTAAATCGTGAACATGACTATAAACACAAAATGTCTCTTTCTGAGAATTCTGAATACTAAAATGGTGAAATTATTACCCTGAGTGAAAATTTAATTTGTGCAACCTCAACTGTTGCTGGTGAATAAAATTCACTCGCGAAGCCCAACTGGCGTATTCCAGGAAAGAACCTTGGGATGACGAAGAATGTAGGGTCATGCGCCGTGAACTTCGGAAGTCTCTATACGTAATCAAAAGGTCGGGTTTTGCCGAATCGGAGGGGGCACGATATTTGGAAGTCAAATAATCCTTCCAGGGGTTACGTAGGTACAAGAGCGTGCGATACGTATCTTCACTGCTGAATACACACGCGGCTTGTAATAATGCTAAGGATTTCTGGACAGCCATCAATAGATTCAGGCTGCAGTTTCCTTCGATTGATAATGTAACCCTGTGGGTTAGACAAGATATTTTATTTTCTGTGAAATCACGATGGATGAAATTAAAGCCTCTTTATTGAAGCGTGGATGCAATGAATCACCGGGCAAGAATGAGATTGCTAATGAATTTTAAAAACCTTCCAGGAAATTGGATACAATACATGGGGCGCCTTGTCGACGAAATCTAAGTTGATGAGAGAGTTTTACTCAGCTAGGCTCATATACATACATTTATGTTGCATGAAAAAGGCTAGAAATCTGACCCTCATAGTTACAGGGGCATTGTCTTTGTGAAAAGTGTCGCTAATATCTTCTCTCAGATCCTGTTAACAAGATTATCTGTGTGGGTTAACCAACCCACCCTTCGGTCTATACCGAAGCGCAAAATATTTTCTTTTCGTATAGATTTTAAAAAAGCTTTTGAATCAATAAATTACGGTCATCTATGGCGCAAACTTTTGAGAATAGGCGTAAGCACTCAAATAATACTAATAATTAAACATCTCTATAATAACGCTAACATGTCTATCCGTACTCGCGGAGGTCTGACTTCGTCCGTTAGGGTTACATGTCGAGTTCTTCAAGGAGAGATCCTTAGTCTTCTACTTTTTGTGGTTTTCGTATACGATTAAGAAGAGTACTTGAGAAATCACGGCATGCATAGAATTTCTATAGATCATTTATATGATGTTATCCTCCTTGCGTATGCTGATGATATAGTAGTATTTGCTTACTCTCAGGCTGACTAACAAGCAAAAATTAACCTCATTGCACAATACTGTATGGGCAATTTTTTAACAATGAATCAGGCGAAATCAAGGGTTATTGTATGTCATAAAGGTCGACCATGTGGATTGAGTTTTTCTATATAAAGACTTAGCTGGAAGTTGGAAGCGGATTCGTCTATCTCAGTGATAATACATAAACCTCCTAGGATCACAGTCCTTTTATTTTAAACGTATACTAGGCTTACCCTCATAAACGCCAAACTTTGCTCCCCGCCTATAGACCGGCAGATCAAAATTAGCTTACGATATTATTAATTCAGCGCTAAGATAGTAGTTGTCGAGGTAGTTAGGTTTGCATGATGATAGGTATCTTAAATAATGTTTCCTTAAATTGAAGGCTATGGTCTCGTAACCACAATGAAATTCGGAATATAATTGGGTTCTGCAGCTCGAAAATATGTTCACCTTATGTATTTCGGAACAGATTTGGTTTGACTCGGATGCTGCCTCACTCGCCGGAAACATGAGTCTTTTCTTGAACAATTTTCCTTACTACCCTTGGCGTTCTGACTATAAAAGATATCCATTTCATGAAAGATATTCCATTCAAGCAGTCTCCAAGTCTTGCCAAATCCTAAACTCTATCCGCACTTTCCATCATATTTGCGTTTTAGAGAACCTTCCTATAGCATTTCTGTTATTGCTCAACTCAGACTTCTAAGCTCTATCAGGGATTATATACGTCATTGAGATTAAAAATTTTCGTATGACCCTGCAAGACTATGTCCCATATGTGACCTGTCTATAAAAGAGGATCTGTTCCACTTGTTAGCAGTTTATCCTGCCTATTCAGATTTAAGATTTTCCGAATTAGGACTCTTGTTCCCAACGCAATCTGTCGATGGCCTGTGTTGATTACCGAGAAGTTTTTGACTAATTTTCTCATAGACTAATGATCCTCTCGTTGCAAAGCTTTGAGGTTCACCCACATAAAAACAAATTCATGATCGGCCAATAGAAAATCCCTGAAGAAATACACAATTCTCTCCGGCTCTGAGACGATTGAGAGACGAATCTCTGCAAGAACACAAGTAGCAATTTAATGAGATTCAGGTAGTCTTTTTAAATGATCCAAAGACCATGATATGAAAGAAATATTTTCAAAATCAATGTATATTTTGATTCGAAGACATGTTATTTTTCTGTAGAGTTCGAAAATTAGAGAAGTTATAAATATGGAAATCAATATTAGGCTGGAGTTTTTTGAATTAAAATTGTTCGAATTTTCATCTCCTCTATACCAAAAATATATCAATAAAACGAGAACAATGCTTAGAATCGTAATTTATCTTTTACGGATCGTCAAATGCAAAATCGAGAAATTATATATCCTTAGTTTGACCTGCCAAAAAACAACAGATTGTTAGCTTACTCGAATCAAGATCCGTAAAAAGACCGAAAAGTGCTAGAATCAATTAGACCAGGAGGGAGCTTGACCATACCTGAAAATGGTGTTGTGGCCAGATGTAAAAGCTTTCAATATAAAAATTCTTTCAGGGTATTGTAAAACTAAAGATTGAAAAGTTACAAAAGAAACAAATGAATAGATATTTACATATTCACATGTAGAGCTTTTGCTTTTTCTACTTCTTCAATTTTGGTCAAGAAATTATAAGTAAATTTCTATAACCTTTTATAAACTTGTTCCCTTGTTAGTTGGGATACAATTCGTGCAATTTTTATGTATAAACATGGTTATGAAAAAATTTGAGACATGTCGGAAATTACAATATATTCCTACATTCGTAGACTCGTTTCGAGCTTAAGATACGACTCTTCAACTTGACCTTTCCAATGAGCAATTCGCGGGAATATCGAGATTCGTAAGAAAAAAAGTGATTTTTCTCGGATTTAGTATTTGGAAGCAATCGGGAGTATAAATGAAGGCAGAGAATTCTTAGCTCCTGCATTTCGACACTCAGCCTGTCCCATAAACCTTTCTGCTACATCAGGTCTGAACCTCGACCGAACGTTTCACTGATGACTGACTATAAAATTTACCTTTCACTTTCTATATTTGGGAAAGTGTTGAAAAACAAAATTTTTTACGATAAATTTTCCAGAAGAAGGAGGTATCAGGTATAATAAGCGGCGAACAACAGGCGTCACTTAAAAAAGAGAGGATTAGGATAAGTCCCTCACTCAATTGCAGAGTAATAACACATAATAAAAGATGCGTATCTTTTTGCGTCTATGGCAGAACGATTCGTCAAACTTGCCAAACAGGAATTCCATAATGATAATTTTTGTTCTACCCTAGAAAGGGCACATTTATTAAATTGTTTATGAAAGGAAAGACCAGGGCTGTTTGGACAACTTTTTACTTATGAACTTTTTTTGACGCATCTTGTGAATTGAATAGGATTTGGTTCCTACTGTATAAAATCTAATTGCCTTGGCCTGTACTCTGAATTTTTTGCTGCATTTATATTCATTTTTCAAAGCAGGACAGATTTTTTACAGTGATATATTTTTCAGAATTTCTCGCAGACGGAAAATATAAATCTGTTAATTTGATGCTTGAAACATTGACCAACCTAGCCCGGAAAAATTGGCCAATCACCCCGGACATTTTTCGAAAAATTGTACCAACTTGTAAGTTAAGGGGCGATCCTCATATGGATGGCTCAAAAAATCGATTTTTTTAATTGCATAAATCAATAGTATAATATCTCGTTATTATTTTGTAAAATTTTCTGAGCGAAATATGGAACGGTTACGATACTGTACGTATTTTCGTACACTGTAGGAAGCTACGAGCTCACGAGTTTACCGCAAACAACTGCGTTTTTCTCAAAATATGATTTTCATAATTTTTCGATTTTGCGGAAAAGATTACTCGGCCAAATTTCATCGTATAAAAATGAAAAAAAAACATTTTGAAGATAATTTATTCAGCTAGTCGATAAACCTATATGATTTTGCGTAAAAATTTTTCGCAACTCTTTTTTGTTATTGATAATGAAAAAAAAATTTGTCTTCAAAACTCCGCCATTTTGTTAGACAATTTTTGTATAATTTGAAATTAGGTTCATCGACGAGATATAGATCCAATAATAACAAATAACACCGATTTTTTTGTTTCGGCAGGTTGTGACGAGAACAATCCTTTCCGCAAATTTTGAAGAATAAAAAAAAGTTGCTTCAGTTTTTTTTTATAGAATTATCATTAACATTTGAGTTATAAAAAAAGCCTGATTGCTAAAAATATTGAAGAATATTGTCCGAAATTTTGAGAATAAAATACTTAATAGTTTTCTCAAAAAAAATTCGCAAAGTTAGTTTGATATGAATGCTTGAATATTTGAATGTTTGATATTGAATATTATACACAAGAGAAAAAAATCGCGAAGAGAAAATTTTGCCTTCCTCAGTTGGAAACAAGTTTCGGGTTGTGATTTTGACACGCGAATACACAATAAGATAAAATGACAGCTGATGTCTTCATACTACATAACACACTGCTTCTTGTATTGCTGGCGCTATAAGCATTTCCGTTATTCAAAAGTAAAGCTTTGGTCAACCTGTCCTATCAGTCAACCAGCCTTGGTTTCACCTACAGATATATCCATTTTTTTCACTGAATACTGAATAGATGCTTGAATATAAGATAACCATATCTCTTTTTCTTCACATCAACTAATTAAGCTTCATTCTGTACATTGTTTTCTCGAATGAGCGTGATAATCTTTCTTACAAATATATTTGCACGAGTATTCAAACCGATGCACGCGGCTGCTCGGACTGTTTTTTAATAGGTTATTCATCGCATATATTGGAAATTGAATGCATAAAACATGGAGTTTTGTGAGCACGGAAGCTTCTTTTTTATTCGACTTCATTGAGTATCATATTTGAGGAATTGAATATTCATGATAACAAGTAGCTGTAATTCAGGTAGACTGCCGAAAAACGGTCACCTCTAAATAATTCGAAACTGCGTATATCTATGCATTTGGAGACGCTGACCACGAAGATGATGATGAAAATTCACGCGAATCCGATCTTATATACATATTTGACAAAAAGCCATTACTTTTGGAGAAAAGAAAAGTAATGTTGGTTTCAGGTGTAAAATTGCTGGGGATAGAACTCGTGGTGTTATAAAAACGTGGTTTTCCACGTTTGTTTCCGGAATGGTTGTAAATTTCGATAAACAATGAGAGAGAATATTGAAGATTCAGTGAAAATACATATTGCATGTCCCATTTGTTTTTTCATACGGGTGAAGGTTCTCGGAATATATAATTATAGAGATGCCTATCTTCTAGTTCAATTGCTGCAAGAACTTTTGGAATTTTCACCTGCCGTCGGCTAAGACCTCACGGAGGGTTGCACCCATTTCAGCCAGATCATCAGCTAGATCTCCTTGTTCTGAAATAACCATCGTATCTTGGGGATTGCCTTGTTCCAGGAGTTGGTCTTGATATTGCTTCCTGATCTTGGCATGCGGCTTGTTCTTGCAGCGGTTAAGGAAGCCTTCCGCGTACATATCTTCCTCGCGGAAGGTTGACGGCACGGTATAGCGATTCTTGCTTTGAGATGTGCGAAAGCTCTGGGTGTTTCTGGCACCACAGAGTGTGCAGGCGCGCGCCGCGTAACCTCTGCGATTAGGAACAATACTGGCATCGTAGCAAAGAAGCAGTTCATCATATCAAAGAGAAAGGCAATGTGCATCAGCAACTTGCCCTAAACTAAGGATCCTTCACATAATGGTTGCGTTTCTACAGATAGAATTCAGTTTTCTTCATAAAAAACGACGACTGATTCTACGCTAGGATCTTTTTATTCTGACGGACTATAATGTCAAAGCCAATCAACCTGAATCGTTACGCGTAAGGAAGATAGTGAAAATGTCTATATCATCGGAATTGTTTGAATATTCAACCGAAATTTCCGGGAAACTCATTTGCCCAAGATCTATAAGCAAATACAGCTGAGGCACGAGGGAGAAATAATATGATAGAATGTGGATCATGCATCTATTTCTCCCATTGTAATGTTGGATACAAGCAATGTGCACACAAAATGCATTGGACATTTTGAACATCCAACAGTCAGTAAGATACTAGGAGCGACTTTAAAGATGGTTCAATTAAACAACTGCTGCATTAGAAACAACTTTCTGAAACATCAGGAAGTAGGCGCAAAAAGCTCTGTACAGTAACAGTTGGTAGCTCTGAAAAATCATCCAGAGATGACTCAGATCACCTTCAACGCCTTCTGCCACTGTGAAAGGACAACATTGTTGAATGGCAAACTTGAAGCTAAATTATGCAAATAATTTTGTGCCTCCTCAAACTTTACCGCAGGAAATTTCAAATACTGTAGTAAATTCTCAACTTCTTTAACTTATGAGGTACTTATCCAGTTTGCTTGACTTGGAAGGATATTTCCTGTTTTTGAAAAGGATGGCAGAGAAGAGAAGAGCGAAAAATTGCAACCGCCAAGTACAGGTTTCTGGCTATTAGCGGCTCACTCAATTAAAATAGACTGCAATCTATGTATCTCACTGGCTACAGCTTGCCCGAATCTTGGTAAGGCGGCTTAGCGCGCTTAGCATAGGTTAAGCTTGGGTTAAATCCTAGGGTTCATTCTCGATTACCTCACTGCGGTAAAGAGGAAGGACTTCGAGTGGATCGATTACTCCTTCGTAGCTACCAAGTACTCTCCGAACATCCAAATTGTCCTTGTATCCACTTTTCGGAGAAAAAATCGCATTTCCTTTCATGGAACATTAAGGTAATTTGTTCTTCCTAGGAAACAATTACCAGTCCTAAAAAAGATAATAAAATAAAAAATTCCAGATATTTGAAAAACCAAAAATAAAACTGAAAGAGACACTACTTTTCCACAGTGAGCCAAAAACCACAAAAAGTTGCCGGAAATTGAGGATATGAATTTGATTGAGTAACTATTTTTATAAATCTTGACACGCCAACTTTTTTTTTTTTTGAGTATCATGTTTTTTCGACTTCTTTCTTCTCACTGACAAATGTGCAAACATTAAACTTTGCATTTTACCAGTGGAGGTTAGGATTCATCAAAATCTGATATAATCGTTAAAAATATTGGATTTGTTGCTCGTTGGTCTCAAAAACGACTAAATATGTAGAAAAAACTTCTCAAGAAGTCATAAATTATTTTTTATTATATTTTTGCCATTAATAACGTATACATTTTTTTCCATAAAGTTCGTTTACATTTTGTCCCTTAGAATGTGCAGTGTAATGAAAATCGGCGCTATTTTCCGCGCTTATAGGCTACTGTGAAAACAGGGAAAAGATGTATGAAAATAATGTGTTTTCTGAAAGAAACGTATCTTCTCATAGTTTGTAATTGGATTGAAATCATCCAGAAAGAAATATGTAAAAATCATTTTCTAAGAATGATTCAGAAGAAACTAAAAATTTCTTTACAAATAGAAAAAAAATTCTATAAGAAAATATTCGTTTTTCAAATTTTCATCAAAATTGATAACGTGTAAAAAGTCAACTGACGTAAAACTCTTGAAATTATTTCTTGAAGTGATCACCCTGCGCTCTATGGAGGTATACGTATTAGTTTTTGCGAATTTGCGGGGATTGGCATAAGATTGAAAAGAATAAAAATTTGCTTTCAGATTAGTGAGATTTTGGCACACAATGCGAGCACCCTTTTTGGAGTTTAAATTCTACACCCATCTTTCCTCCGATCCTTCTGATGGAGCACCTGAAATACCCAACAAACTAAAATTGAACATGTTGCACAAACTTAACTCATCCAGACTCTGTTTTGCTCTATTCTGCTACAGATTTATTTTATTCACCAACTGAAATTGTTCAAACTATTTTCATTTGTTGCACTTTTTCCTGCGTACACTTGGATGGGTCACCGCTCGGGAATACCGCGTGTTGTTGGCATGTTGGCGGGAGACTGTCGCCCTCCTGTGTATTCAACTCAAACAATTATGACTCTTCACGAGTGACGCTTACCCTTTGAGGGATTATGGCTTATGGGTACGAAAAAAAAAATCTTTTACGAATTCTCTCCGTAGATCAACACATTTTCCAGCGAACTTTATCCTTGTATTGTGCTCTTTTCTGCTTTAGTTTTAGAATCAATGCTTTCATAATAAAGACGCATCAATTTTCCTATCATTGTTGTATTCCAGTTGGTGCTCTCCAGTATCTTCTGCCCTCAATCATACTCATCAGACACAGTTTATTTTCTATTGCTCCTTGTTCGTCGTTAATGTTCTCACTGGTCGGATTGTTGATAGATGAGATCGTCTGACATCAAGCAACTCAGGGTCCTGTATGCTAGATTCTCTATATTCGTGAGTTATGGTGTTCCTTTTGTTTCTTTCTCCTTTGTTCTTTGCTCGTCTGGCACAGCAAACCCTGTTAGTATCAATGTTACCGGAAACATAGTCGTCAAAGTTGTGAGAGCTAAGCTCAAGCCTTACCACGATGTCAAGGTGGGAACGCCTTTCGGTAGGGGAAAAAGGCATTCAGGCGCAACATAAATCACCTCTACTGCTCATCCGAGGACAATGATGGTGAACAAGAAACTCTAAAATACATGATCCACGTAATTTTATACCTACTACAACATTTTTTCGTGAAATTTCCTACATCGTATTGAATTTCTAACATCTACAGTTTTGAGCTTTTCCCCTGTCTTGACTTTTTTTCTTACTTTGTGCCTACATTCAACGAATTGCAATGGCGTTGAGACTCCACATGAATTGAATCTAAGATTTTGTACTATGCGTGGAGAAAAATATCGTATGTAACATCGGATGTCACAGGCGTATTTTCTCTCGCGCGAATGCATGAAGCAGACGATAGAAAGGGACAATACACCCGAGAGAAGCTAATAAGCGCAGAATCATATTCTGTATATTTTAAATTCCTCAACTTACTTATTTGCTCCCGCATATGAGTTATTTTGCGACTGGATTCGTCGGAAATATATGATATTTTTAATGCGAATCACTTATGGCGATGAGGTGTCGAATGACAGCTCTAATATTTACCGACCGACCAACCGACTACGCACTAACTGACGAAGCTTCATACAGCAAATCAGTGAATTGGTTATCCATAAAAAAGGGCTCTAAAATGTTAACTTCAATGATTTTTGGCACAATATGCAACTTTCATCCTCACGATGTAAAAATATATTCATTCGAAACACAAATTTTCATTAATTCAAAACTATCACATTAGAACAAAATTTGATTGGTGCAAAACAGCGAATCTATGATATAATAAATTCTTAGTATATATTTGGGTGTTACAAGGGATCACTAAGCTGCAACAGCTCAATAATTGATATAAATAAGAAGAAAGTGCTTTCGCGCTGGATATAATCCTGTTGATAAAGCGCGTCAAAATATAGCTACATATTAATGAACTTTTAAATTGAACTTCCATGAACTTACATTATGAATCCAAGAGAGTTTTGACCAAGTCGGGTTTGCTTTAATATGGCACTCGAAATAGACGTCATCTCCTTCCTTTATATCTTCGGAGCTAAGAGTCGAGCCAAGGCTAAGAGAGACACTTGGAGGATCTGGAATCAAAGAAAGAGATTTCAATTGCCTGCATCGTGCTTGACAAAATTATTAACAGTGAATCCAGAAGGTTGAGTTTGTTAGGTTCAGATTTTCCTCATTCTAGTCATAAGCTGGTGCACTGTGAAATCGGTGCATGAAATTGCAAACGATGGCAAAAATCGTGAGGACGGCGTGAAGAAGAGAAAAAGATTCCGAAAAGATTGCCTTCATCTCCACGTCGCTGTACAATCCCTTGTAATAGTTTGGAATTTGTGACTAAAGGGTACATTCGGCCACGGATAAGTGATCTTTAAAAGCATACATACATATGGAATGACTGAACATTGAGGAAAACACTTAAATCTAATTTTCCTGTTGTTGTACGGGAGCTGGGTACCTTCCCGTTTGCAATAATATGTCCAAGGCAAATTAAGGGTTATTCTTATGTATTTTAGCCGCTGAATCCGAATATGTCGGTCGCTTCCCCGAAAAAATAGTACGTTTTGTTTAAATCGCAATTGATTAAACAAATAAGGAAAAAATTATTTTATCGTAACGGACAATTTTTTTCTGAAAATATGGCTCATTTAAAGAAGAAAAGGTCTCTAGCAATTTTTTCGCTAATTGCGTATTTGAGAAGTTATGATTTTTTGAAGGACGAAAATTTAACGTTTTTTGCCAACTTTCAATGTTAATAACTTTTGAACTAATGAATATTTCTTGAAAATCGAAAAACTTAGTTTAGTTGCAAGCAATTACCTGGCAAAAAATCCAAATATCTAGCATGAGAGCCATAAAATGTTCAAGAACCTACTCGGATCTGCGTTCGTCGCGATGAGCGCTTTGTATTACATATGTACAGAATTCATAATTTGTATGAACAAATTGAATAGTTTTTTGTTGTGCTGTTCAATATCAGTATCCTTAAGAATGCACGATGAGAACCGAACATCCGCAAGCGCCAGGTATATCGGGCTCGCAGCGTCCTCGGCGCTCAGCCAGCAAAAGTGCCTTATGAGTACTGCAAAACAACGAATTGTCGAACGCCCAAAATCGGATTTCAGGCCCAGGACTCAACATTAACGCATATCAGGCTATAGGAGTAATCCTAAAGAACAAGTACGTTTTTCGATTTTCAAGGAATATTCATTAGTTCAAAAGTTTTTAACATCGAAAGTTGGCAAAAAACGTTAAATTTTCGTCCTTCGAAAAAACATAACTTCTCAAATACGCAATTAGCGAAAAAATTGCTAGAGACCTTTTCTTCTTTAAATGAGCCATTTTTTCAGAAAAAAAATGTCCGTTACGATAAATTAATTTTGTCCTTATTCGTTTAAACAATTGCGATTTAAACAAAACGTACTATTTTTTCGGGGAAGCGACCGACATATTCGGATTCAGCGGCTCAAAATACATAAAAATAACCCTTAATTTACCTTGGACATATTATTGCAAACGGGAAGGTACCCAGCTCCCGTACTATTGAGAAAGTGAATGGATCATTTGTGAGACTCAGGAAATCGTGTTCCAGATGGCATTAAATTTATATTGAAGGATTAGGGTGGGGAGGGTTGATGCAGTTTGATTACCCCAATTTATTCACAAAAAGTTGCAATCAGAGCCTGATCTTTTTCAACAATGAGGTATATTTCAGCGGGGCTTTATGGTTGAGTGAGCGATATCTAAGGAACTTAAAAAAATGGTCAAGAAGACTCAGACAACTCTACAAAATTTCATAGGTTCATGTTTCCGAGTTCGCTGAGTCCGAAAATGACCTCATAATTAAAAAAAAAAACAATGACAGACCTAATGTAGCTGGAAAAAAATTAAGAAAATTTGCGCAATATCAGAATTATTGTCTATATTTACGATTTCAAAGGCGTTCAATTCAAATACGATATTAGAATTTTGAAATTGAAATTTCAAATGGTTAGACTGACTATAAAATTTACCTTCCACTTGCTATATTTAGGAAAGTGTTAGAAAACAAAATTTTTCACGATAAATTTTTCAGAAGAAGGAGGTATCAGGGGTATAATAGGCGGCGAACAACAGGCGTCACTCAAAAAAGAGAGGATTAGGATAAGTCCCTCACTCAATTGCAGAGTAATAACACAAAATAAAAGATGCGTATCTTCTTGCTTCCATGGCAGAACGATTCCGCAAACTTGACAAACAGGAATTTCATAATGATAATTTTTGTTCTACCCTAGAAAGGGCACATTTAATAAATTGTTTATGAAAGGGGAGACCAGGGCTGTTTGGGCAACTTTTTACTTACGAAATTTTTCTGACCCCTCTTGTGAATTGAATAGGATTTGGTTCCTAATGTATAAATTTGAATTGCCTTGGCTTGTACTCTGAATTTTTTGCTGCATTCATATTCATTTTTCAAAGCAGGACAAATTTTTTACAGTGATGTGGTTACCAGCTTGTCCGAATATGCTGTCAGGTGTTTTGCCTTGGTCAGATTTTTTTGTGCTTGCGTATTATGACTAGAACCAACAAAATATATTTTTCAGAATTTCTCGCAGACGGAAAATATAAATCCGTTAATTTGATGCTTGAAACACTGGCCAACCTAGCCCGCCAAAATTGGCCAATCACCCCGGACATTTTCCGAAAAATTGTACCGATTTGTAAGTAAAGGGGGGATCCTCATATAGATGGCTCAAAAAATCGATTTTTTTGAATGCATGAATCGATAGAATAATATCTCGTTAGTATCTTGTGAAATTTTCAGAGCGAAATTTAGAACGGTTACGATACTATACGTATTTTCGTACACTGTAGGCAGCTACTTTCCTGTTGAGAAAGTGAATGTATCATTTATGAGACTCAGGAAATCTTGTTCCAAATGGCATTAGATTTATATTGAAGTATTAGGGTGGGGAGGGTTGATGCAGTTTGATTACCCCAATTTATTGACAAAAAGTTGCAATCAGAGCCTGATCTTTTTCAACCATGAGGTATATTTCAGCAGGGCTTTATGGTTGAGTGAGCGATATCTAAGGAACTTAATAAAATTGTTCATATCTATATGATTTCGAGTCCTTCCATGTGAAATCTGATGTCAGAATTTCGAAACGAAAGATGGCGGATCCGAATAAAAGAGCACAAATCAAGAAGACTCAGACAACTCTACAAAATTTCATAGGTTCATGTTTCCGAGTTCGCTGAGTCCGAAAATGACCTTATAATTCAAAAAAAAAAAACAAAAAACAATGACAGATCTAATGTAGCTGGAAAAAATTAAGAAAATTTGCGCAATATCAGAATTATTGTCTAAATTTACGATTTCAAAGGCGTTCAATTCAAATACGATATTAGAATTTTGAAATTGAAATTTCAAATGGTTAGTCGGATTCGCTGCTCTTACGCGGACAAATGCATTCAAGTTACATTTGTCGAAGTGACTATTTTCAGGCATATGGCTGTTTGGGAAAATGACCTCTATGGCCAATATCACTCACGAAGGATAAGTGGATGACCAAACGGATACGAGTTCCATGAGTGGAATTAGTACTAAAGCATAGGACATAGGTCTGTTTGATGTACAGTTTCTGTAAGTACCATTTTCATTGGTTTTATTGAAATTCTAACGTCATATTTGGATTCAGCAACCCCGAGTACGTGGATATGTAAAATTTTGTGATGTTGCCAAAGTTCTTCTTATTTTTGTTCTACTTCAGTGGATCCGATTTCTTTATTTTGGAATTCTGACATCATATTTGGATTCAGCACATTTGATTTGAGCAGTTTGGAATCTATCAAATATGATGTCTTTCTTCAGAAGAAACTTCTTTCTTCAGTTCTTGTAGGATTTTGTAAATTTTGTTAAAAAATAACTGTGCTCCCCTGCAATTCCCGAGCCGAGGAATTTAGGAAAAGTTTTTTCTATGATTTTCCTCATTGTGCATTCAATAAGCTTGAACCTAGTCCACGGAGCGTTCATGTTGATGAATTTTTCCGAGAGATATTGGGTTCTGAGGTTGACTTTGCAAAAAAGACCACTGTGTGGCGCTTTCCTGCACTTTGTCGTGAAATATAATCTAATTTTTTGTTTGAGATAAGTCAAGTGATTGTGTCCTGTGAGCATCTGAACCACTGAACTCAGGATTAATATGGCTCTGTTGATCATGAAAGTGCAGCTGGGAATGGCTCTAGCCTATCCAGTAACCCTAGGTTTGCTGTAGGGATGAAAAGTTGAAGCAATAAGTAGACTTTCGACTTTTTCATCGAAGGTTTGATGAAGGTGCCAGCCAGTTCTCGCGTTTAGGTTATAAGATTCTTATGCATGCGCGCGGTCAGGAAAGTTCTTGGGTTTTAGAAATTTATTAACGGCAATACTAAAATTGAAAAGAGTATCCCAACTCTCATGACAAGCCTCCAAGCAATGCCTGACGTACTCAATCCTGTGGGATTTTTAATCTCTGAAACCCCTACCATCTGCAGCCAGATTTTTTATTTAAAACGCTCGCATTCGCCTGAAAGTTTGGTCAGCGAAGAGGAAAACTGCAGAAAACCAAAACTCCTGAGGGCAGTCTATAATCGACAAGTGAGTTTAGATGTAGACATTCGATAGCATCGAATGCCTACACCAATCCTCGGCATCAAATCTCCCGCTCGACAGTAGTTGAACGTAGTGAAAACACGACTAAGCGAGAATCCCGAACAGTCACCCACCCGAGCGCTAATTTTGCAGGTTCATTCTATTTATACCTGCATCCTACAAAAGTTTGGGCTAAACGTTAGTTTGTCCACAGTTCATCATTTAGCTCCACTGTGCCCTGGCATGCACAGCAGCAGCCTTGCACGTAATTGGTTGGCGCTATGTGTTCGTGTGGTTCATACATGCGTAGATAGCTTGACCTAGTCATCTCGCACAGCAGATGGAAAAGAGACTTCAAACGTATTTCGAATTTGGTGCGCAGCGGAAGCGAGAAAAAGAATAATATCTCTTCGGCAAAAGTCGTTGGAAAAAATCGAAAAGTCGAACGAGCAAAGTCGACTTCGAGAGCGTGAAGTCGATTGTGAAAAGTCGACTTTTGGACCCTGAAAGTCGGCTTTCGACTAAAGTCAAAGTCGACTTTACCAACCCTAGTTTGCTGCGAGCAGTCCAGATGCTTTGTCCAGTTCCATTTTTGGATGGTCATCCCAGTGCAGTTTCCAGTCTCAGTACTGATTCCAGGCCAATGTATTTACTTCTGCACCACTAATTGTCAGCTGGTAAACTTTTTCGTTTCCTCTGAGACGCAAGAAGAATGCAGTATGCAGAGCATGTATCCTGTCGCAGCTGCAAACGAATCCCTCAATGCTCCCATCCTCCTCCTCAACGCTATCGTTCATAGAATCCAGCCTGTAACATTCTTGTTCGATAAAATAGCAAATTTGCTCCACAAGCATGAAATATACTGAATACTAAACAATATGCAGTAATTTTTAATACGTAATTGTGTTTTTTGACCAGGTTATTGATTAGACAACGATGGTAGGTTCGTTGTCGGTTTGTCTGGTCCATTCATTGATAAAAACGTTTACGAACTACGTTTCGCCCTCCTCACGCAA
>WSXT02229370.1:0-16361 GCA_011762715.2 Neuroterus valhalla | reverse complement strand
ACTCGTCAATCCCCTCTCTTACCACCTTGAATGCGTTCATGCGGTGAGCGCGATGTGGAAAGGGAAAACGAGAAGAGAATTCTTGAAGAAGCGCTCGGAGAAGGGGAAGAAACGAGAAGCGCGCCAGCCTTGCGTTGGACACCCCTGTCCTAATCTGTATATATCGTACTACTTGTGAGATACTTCTTGAATATTTGAAGGCATTTTTTTCATTTGGTATTCATTTTTTGAAAAGAGTATTTTTGTTTGCACTCGAGGTTGGTTCTAGGTCATTGCTGAATCTCAGGAGCTTTCGCCGGTTTTCACTGTACCCTTATACCTATCCGTTCTCGTACGTGGACATTCGAGATCGTATATACACGAGAGAAAGATCAACCGCCCCACCCACGCCCACCGCGTCGCAACCTGTTCTGCTCCTCCCGTCGAGCAGCGGTTACAGGTTACAGGTGCCTCCCGGAGGCATTCCTCGTCCTCGCCCTGCCGCCTTTCTTCTCCTCTCCTCTTTGAGAAGCAAATTCTTCTTCGGGGCTCTCCGAGGCAGGCCACGCGGCAAAAGAAAAATATACTCTCGCGAATTACGAGAAAATTGCTCGGACCTACTGAGAAATTAATTCACCATCATTTCACTTAGTCTGCTTTTTTCATCCTCGAGTTTCGCGAAGCTGTTACTGTTTTTTGAGGAGGGAGTGATAAGAAATCAAGCAACTTATTCTGTTCCAAATTGAGGTGCACATTATTTATAAGCACTCTGTGAAATTTTTTTAGCTAACTCAAATTTTATAATGGAATTGATGATAGCCCAAACCCACAAAGAGAATTATTATCTTCATTTTTTTCAAAAAAATGGATTTATCACGTTTTATTTGCTTCTCCTCATCTATCTGACTTGGGACAGGATATTTCAGGGAAATAATTATAGTTTTTATTTTAGTGCAGGGAATCTCAGTGAAGAAGTATGATTCCACTTTGAACAGGGAATTTTTTACATGGGAGGGAAACCTTTTTAGAAGAGAGGAATTTTGAAAACTCGTTCCTCTAATTAAAAATCGTCACAATTTTAAAGTCCCCTCTTCTTATTTTCAAATAAAGAGAGTGTTTCAACTTTTCTCAAGAGTGGAAGTAGTAGGTATTCCGAAGAAGAAATATTTCTGAATTATTTAAAAAAACTTATCTACATTGTTCATTGCAAATTCATACTTTTTGAGTTAAAAAATCAACTACTTCTTTAAAATTCGAACTTGGTTGATTTTATCAAATTTTCTCGTTCAAGATGCATTATTCTCATTCAAAATTCACGTCTGGTTGAAATTTCAACTACTTTGTTGGAAATAAATTCAAATTTTTTTTGTTAATTATTCAAGTATTTAGTTGGACATTGATTTTTGAATTTGGAAATTACACTATCTCTTTGAGAATTTATGAACTTAGTGGAAAATTGGAGTTTTTTGTAGATTTTTAAGGGCAAAAATTCATCTTTTTGCTTAAAATACATCTATTCATTTGGAGATTCACCATTATACCTGAAAATTCATCAGTTTGGTTGAAAATCAATTACTTCAACTTAAAATTCAACTGTTTTATTTTTATGGAAAATTGATCTTTTCTAGTTCAAAATTCGACATTTCGGTGAAAATTTGTCTTTTTGAATTGAAAATTCAATTAAATCTTTGATACTTTAAATATTTTGTTGAAGAATCGATTTCGTGTAGAAAATTATCTTTTTCTTCGAAAGGTAATATTCTTCTTCAAAAATCCTTTTTTACGAATGACAACTCAAGTTATACAGTTGAAAATTTTCGTTTTAGTCGAACATTCATCTAGTTAAAAACTCTTACGTTTGGTTTTAAATTAATTTTTCAAGCCAAAAATGTCACTATCCCATTTTTTTTAGAATTCTTATTTTTGTGGTTCAAATTTCAACCTTTCCGTGGAAAAATTGTATTTTCTGGTTGAAAATTAATTTTTTTGTTGAAAAATAAACTACTCTAGTTAATTTTCTATCATCTCAGTTAAAAATTCATCTTTTTGGTTTGTAATTTATCTACTCCAGTTAAATATTTACAATTTCATTTGATTCATCATCATTTTGTGTATGAATGTAACAATTTGTTTGAAAGTTAGTTTTTTCTTGTTTGTTGAAAGACAGCTTTTTTTTTAGAGTTAGTTTTTTTTGTTATAAGTAATTTTTTTGAACTGAAAATTTAACTTGTTTTAATTGAAGATTTCAGAGTTTCTCTTGAATATCTATTTGTCAAGTTAAACATCAATTATTTCCTGTTTAAAATTTGAGTAACCAAATTTTCGTTCACAATTTATCTTTTTCAGTAAACTTAATTTATCTGTTTTAAAACTCCACTCCTTCAGTTAAACATTCTCTCTTTTAGTATAAAACACTTAAGTTTGGTTTGAGATTGGTTTCTTAAACTAAAAATGTTACTGTTCTATTTTTGGTTGATAATAATTATTCTTTGTCTTTGAAATTCGACTATTGTTTTACGACATTATAGTTTTTTTTTTTTTTTTAGAAAATGATCCTTTCTAATTAAGAATTAACTTCTCGTTTGAATATTCACCTTCATGATTGAAAATTGAATCGTTCCAGTTAGATATTTATCTTTCTAGTTGAAAATTCATCTTCCATTTTTAAAATTTAACTATTCTGGTTGGAGGTTCATAATATTATTCAAAAATTTATCACATTTGTTGAAAAATGAACTATTATGTTAGGAATCTGTTGTTTTTTTCTGTTATGGTAAATTGATTTTTTAAATTCAAAGTTTGACTGTAGCAATTTTGGTAAAAAAATGATATTTTTTGTAAAAATGAGAGTATTATAGGTATAGATAACGTGGATAACCTAGATCTTGGTTGTGTAAGCAACCTATAGATGGCGCCATGTTTCGATTCCTTGATGCTACAATCTATTTCACGTTACATGTGTTTTCTGCATTTACATACGTGTATCATTTTTACATTTTATTTTTATTGTGCTGCGTATCGTTAATGTACATAATTAGGTGTATAATTTCAGTTAAATTTTATTTCTTGGGAATGCAAACTCATTATAATGCTGCTATTCTAATGCAGATATCATTCAATGTTTTTAAGGAATAGCATTTCTATCACCTTTGCTTGATTTTTTGTATTGAAAATTTAAAAACTCATGATTTTATCTGGATTTTACAATTTGCACTTCAGAAATAATGACTCTTTTATGTGCTGTATCATAGTAAGAAAATCAATATTTATTATAGTTGTGCAAACGTAGATCTACGTGTATTGTACAGAGACTAGATAGTATAAAAAGTGAGTTATAATTCTGTAATTGAAACGCAAACGTGAGCAATAAAGTAGAGTCAGTAGTGATTGCGAACGCTTGAGCAGGTTTCTTTTCAAAAAACGGCACTTCCTGCAAATTAAGACAGTTCAGCTTTTTCGTCACTGCTGTAGGCAAATGGCATAAATAAGTCGTTCTTGCAGAATTACGAGTTTTATTTCAGACGGACACAACTTCCGTTCAATGTCTTGAATCTTGCGCCGCTTTACAAGACCTGTTTTCCGTATGAATTAACAATAATCCTGGACTAGATTTGTGGAATTGAATGTATAAGATGCGTGTACCACGTTTCTTTTGTACAATGTTCTTTCTTAGCTCTGTAGATCTGTCACGCGCAAAACCAGAAGTAAAAATTCAAAAAAGCGATCCTTTCAACTTTTACCGACTTCTGTTTCAATTCTCCAATATGGCTCTCTTATGTTAGAAAAGCTCACTCACTCACGAGACTTCAGTTTATTAATCAATTCAAACTCCTTGCTGGAACGTATTTGAAATATTTTTTATCAATTAGACTTTCGAGTTTACCCCCTCTGAACGAATCTACAACAAATCCAAATAAGGAATCCTCAAGAAGAGAATTGCTCAACAGTGCATATTATAGAAAAGGAAAATTTTTAATGATTGAGTGTTGAAGATTTGATAATTTCCATTCCAAAAAATTATTTACAATGAAAAAGAATTTAAATTACAAAACAGTTCTATATGGAAGCTTGAATTCAACGGCTGGATTCCACAACAGCCTCTACGCTCGGGCTAGTAGACAAGGGAGGGGATAACGCGATGCGCGAAGATTTTTCTGTGCCCAAATTTCAATCTACGCGCATCGCGGTATCCCCTCCCTTGCATACAAGCCCGAGCGTAGAGGCTTTTGTGGAATCTAGCCGTTCAATTTTCTGCTTGAATCAGAGCCTTACAAAATTGTACAATTAATGAAGATTTTCAGCAAAAATTACAATATCATAATTGTCGTAATTTATAGTCATTTTTTGTATTTGATATTGAAAGTAAATATCCGCTAACAGTTCCTACCCTATTTTATTATAATCCATAGTAGAAACTGTTATTACCTCCCAAGTTCTTAGCAACGATAGAAAATTTTGGTACAACTTTCAACACATAAAACAAGAAGTCTCTTTGAGTACGCCGCATTTATAAATTATTCTCAGAAACATACGGTGTCTTTGATATAAGGATAATGAAAAAAAAGGATAATGAAAAAAAAATGAAAATTTCTTGATGGTTCTAAGGCTTAAGAGGCGGAGAAGGTGCGCGATCACGCGTGTGAACGTACTTTAACGTCGCAACCTATATACACCCACGCCTTTCGTCGAGGACCTGTTTCTCTTTCGGCCTCAGCGCGATCTTGAAATATCCTTTTTTTCTCTTCTACTTCCCCCTTCCATCTTCACTTCAGTGCGTTTACGAGTCCCCTTTAAATTTTACGACGGTTATCAACAGCCCTTTCTCTCGGCGCTCGACGGCCGGCATCAAGAATCGAGAGAAGAGAGCAGATAGGGAGACCGCCGCGCCGTCGAAAAGGCCGATGATATTGATGAAAGGGTGAGGGAAGGACAAGAGGAGGTAAAGTTTGAGGACTCGTTAAGAAAGACATCGGCGGGCCGACCTAATTAGCCCAGCGATCTTTGATCGAAAAGAGAGACCATCAAGTCTTTCGAATCCACAATTCATGATCGGATCATTAACGATTCTTGAATATAGATCGTGCCGCGATCGATCTCTTCACGTAATTGGCCAGTGGACCAATCCCTGGATACGTGCACTTCACTTCGCCTACTCAAAATGTCACTTGATCACAATTTGCGAGGATCTTTTCATTCAATTATCCTCTAAGATAAATTAAACAAACTATTTTAGTCAATTACATACTACCAAAACCTATATATTAACGATATTGAGGCCGGTGTAGTATATGTACAGTAGACTCTGCGACAGTTCACGCTGCGACTCTTTCCGTTCTCACATTTCTCCTTCTTTCGCCCGTCCCTACTCTTTGCTGGGCACACGGAGCACACTCGACGCGCCGCGTGTGTGTATTGAACACAGACTTACACGTTGCGCGCGAGTAGAAGCACTTATAATGAATAGCTATGTTGGCGGTTCCGCGATCGCTTTACTTTTTTTAGCTGACTCAAGTTTGATAATCAAATTGATTATAGCCCAAACATACAGAAATGATTATTTTCTCAATTTAAAAAAAAAATGTATTTATCACATTTTATCTGCTTTTTATCGTTAATAATAATAATAATAAAATAATAATAATAATAATAAATAATAATTTCATCCGAATGATTTTTACTCGAATCGAGAAGAGAGGAAATTGAGAAAATCGCTCTTTCAATTCAAAATTCGTCAAAATTTGAAAGTCCCCTCTACTCAATTTAAAATGAAGAAAGTACTTCAAGCAGTTCTCAGAGTAGAAGGAGTATTCCGAATGAGAAATATTTCTAAATTACAACAGAAAACTTGTTCACATTGCGAATTCATCTTTTTTAGTTAAAAAATCAACTACTTGGTTGAAAGTTGAAATCTTTTCTTGAAAATTAAACTTTTTTGTTGAAGGTGCATTATTTCAATATAAATTTAAGATTCAAGTTTCAAGTTGAACATTAATTTTTGAAGTAAAAAAAAACCATTACTCTATTTTGTAGAAAATTAATCTTTGTGGTTGAAACTTCACCTTCATTGCATAAAATAAATTTATTTCAGTTGAAGATTCATCATTTTACCTGAGAATTCAGCAGTTTGGTTGTAAACAATTATTTTTTCAGTCCAAAATTCAACTCTTTTGTTTAAAAATGGTATTTTTTGGTTAAAATTAATCTTTCTATTTGAAAATAGTTCTTCTTGTTTGAATACTCATCTTAATGGTTGAAAATTGAAGTTCTCTAGTTGAATATTGATCATTTTAGTTAAAAATTCATCTTCTTCGTTTGCAATTCAAACTGTTTTAGTTAAAGATTCATAATGTTATTTGAAAATTCATCACTTTGGTTTGAAAATAAACTATTTCCTTAGAAATCCATTTTTTGTTTGTTATGGCAAATTGATTTTTTCAATTGTAAATTTAAGTGTTCCAACTTTTGTAGAAAAACAATAAGTTTTTGTGGAAAATTTTATGACTTCTTTTCTAAATTAATTTATTTGTCAATTCTTGATCTGTATTATTAGAGAATGTTTAGAATGAACGTAACGAATTGAAATAAATGTTTGCGTTTTGCGACAAATAGGCATGTGTTACTTTTAGTTGATCGGGAAAATTGAAAAACTTGACCGGGAAAAACCGGGAATTTTAAATCTTCTTCCAAATCACAACCCTGATCAATCACTGTGTACCAAATGTCGGAAAGATGTCGCAAGTAAAAAGCGTGTAACAAAAGTCTTCAATATAATCAATGGCCAAATATCATCGGCGATGGCGCTGAGACTTTCTTGCGAGTTCACGTCATCATTACACAAGAAATGAATCATTGATATTGATTTGCCGCAGTGGAGGGACGTGCAATAAATCGAAGTGACGTCGATCGATCTTTTCGCGAAAGCGGAAGGCGACCACGACTCTGGACAGAGTTTAAATTACTCGATCGTCCGGACGGGTCACTTTTTTTTTACATCAAGCCTTACCATAAGTCATCGATCACGCGCTTCGTCTAAAGAGAAAAGAAGCGTTGAATTTTACCAAGTGGCGCCTTGGGAACGATAAGTCATCAATCTGAACGAGTACAACATAAAGTCTACCTGGAATGGCCGAACGTCAATTTCCACTTTTACCAGGACGGGGCCGGGTCCAGGATTTTCTTTGAGCCAAGCCTTCTTCGTACTCGAGAACGATCATTAAACTGCTCCAGTGGTCTCGCAGTATCAGCTACTGTGCGTAGATTTGCTCAAGGCTCTAACTCGCGGTCCAAGACTCTAAGAAATTGCCGGTGCGTCCTTTGCCGGCAGCTGCGCGCCTCCTACGCAAAATTAATAAATGGTCGTCCACGTGTCCTGCAACAACATCAATATTCAACAGTTGAAAACAAGCCTCTCAGCTTCATTTTACTCCAAGAAATCTGTTTACCCATAATTATATACGGGAATGTCCATAAATTACACAACGCTGAAATCTCAAAATTTCGCGACTTGTCTGTCTGTTCATAATGCTACCGTGCCAATTTTACTCTTTCCTGTTTGTAACGTAACGTAACGCCTGTTAAAAGAAGGAGAAAATAGGTAAAAAAATGTATGACTAGAGGGAACCTGTGAAGGACACAAAACATCGCGAAACCGCAGCCGCGTCTGCAGATTCGCTTTTCTATTTTTCATGAGAACAATAATATAATGAAATATGACACGCAATGCTCACTTGCTCAGTAAGGTTGTAAATCTCTCAATTTCATTTTCTGAAAAACTTTACGTCACATTTTGAAAATTCCTCTCTGTCACTCCCTAACGCTACCATAACAAAACTTTTGTAGTCAGTCTGTCTAATATAGAGTTACGTAATTTATGGACAGTCCCTACATGTAGTTGAACCTAGCGGAATGAACAAAATTTACCTATGGAATTTCAATGGAATGCCGATTGTATAAGTGCTCATAAGTACGGACCAATTATCCATTCCATTTGGATATATACAAATGCAGAAGCTATCAACGAAAGATCTCATTGCCTCAGAGGCTTCCTTTCGCCTTAATATCAGCTACATTGTAAAGTAATTTATTCATTACCATCTGGGACCTTAATTTATAAAAAAAGAGGACTAAGCGGCTTTCGCTGTCGGCAGATCAGAGGAGAGTGACTCACCTTTGCCAATTTCATTGAATATTTCACAAACGCAGACATTGGAACGTTAGATATAATATAATAAAAGTAGTAAGAACACGGTCCGCATCACCTGTTCTTCCTGATAAACATAATCATTTTGTTCGACACGGCAGATCAATTTTCATTTTTCTTCCAGCCACTTCCAGGAATGAGAACGCTAAGTCGCGAGAAGAAATCTCCCATGGTAATAAAAAGAGATAAAAGTGGCTCTACCTGATTAGTATAGTATAGTGCCGTCGACAAACCTGAATTTCGATTTGTACGTCGAATCTCGTTTAAGAGTTTTGGAGATGAGCCGCTGTTTCTTTTTAATGGCGTTCAACGCGTACACGGAAACAGATATAAAGAGCTCAAGCAGCGCATTTGATTTATTTGATCCAGGATTTAAATTTCAAATAAACACCGTCTACTAGTATCTCCGAATGGGCGTTCTCCTATCTATGACGAATTGTCGCTGTAGGCATTTAATTAAACTCAGAGTAAGAAATGCCTTCATGCCTTTCGAAACTGAGAATGGTTGGGCAATGATTTTAAAAAATTTGTAAACATTTTTTGTCACCACAGTCACATCATCCAAAACAGGTATACAGGATTGTGAGAAATTTATACAGTGAAAGAATTATAACTTTATCACCATCATCTTTCGAAAGTTCACTACTACTTTTTCTCAACTTCTTTGTTTCTCGACAGAACAGTTTATCCTCTGGAGATAGAGTTTTTTCTACTTCTTGCCGCCGCACGCTGCTTAGTCGATGACAGTTGAACGTCTATAAAACTTACTTTTTCCTTCGTTCCTTGTATTCCCCAACGTGTTATAAACGACGCAAGTTGCAGTCTTGCAGTATTTTTTGATCGAATCATCCAGGGATATTTATACGACATACCTAAAATAGTGATGCTAGCAAACTTCTAGATTTGTAAACCATCCTTGTCGATTAGCTCTGAAATTCTTGAAATAGTCAATTTATATGTACATAATAACCTTATATCTTCATAATCAGGGAATACTCTTTCTCTTGCAAAAACCTGTTTTGAGTTCTAAATTTAGAGGTCAAGACTTTTCGAGCGGCTTTAATATATACAAGTTCCTCATACTCAAAGAACCACTTTTCCTTTTTAAAAATAACTAATATAAATAAGGATACCTTCAACTAAAGCATTGTATACTAACGTAATATTATTTCTGATTTCAGGAAGAATTAGGCAGCAGTACGGTGGTGGCCGGAGGAATAGTAGGCGGCATTAGGGGCCCAGGCGGCGGGTGCCGCTTATCCTCGATGACGATGGCCGAGAGTGCCGTGGAGGACGCCGCCGCAGCACCACCAGGTCCGGCGAAGCCGCCACCGCCTTCCTGTACAAATAACAACACCCTTGCGGCGACGGCGAACCGGAACCACCGAAATCAACGCAAGCGGAAAGGTCTCTCCCAAGTACTAGACATCCTCCAAGCCCATAGAAGTTCTCCCCTGATACCCAAGTGCGCCAGGTACGACGAGACAACTCTTCCATCCGAAGAAGAAGAAGATGTTTTCGGTTCTCCAAGATCTTCTACAAGTTCGATCCTCGATAGCCCAGGAAACAGTTTCCTACCACTTAGACAGAAGGAAGAAAGTCTCTCACCCCCGGAATCGGATCCTGGAATCAATCCACATCTTCATCACTACTCTCATAATCGGAGCAATCTCCAGAGTCGCCATCATCACAACAATAACACTTATAACAACAATAATAACCATCAACATCAGCATCAAAATCACCCGAGTCCGAACCACCCATATCTGCATCATCAGACTCAAAACCATCTACATCAACATCACCAGCAACAGAATCACATACACCATCAGAATAATCATCCAAGACCTGTTCCTGTCTATACTGGCTGTGGTTGCGTTCATTGTGCAACATCTCCAATGTTACTCCATTCACCAACATCACCTCTCACTCCCTTAACACCTCTCACACCCCTTACGCCTCTGACTCTCACACCCCTTGCTCCCGTCTCACCATCCTCCTGCAGTTTCGAACATTACCTGCACACCAAGTACTTGCCTGACATCGTCCGGAAACGAAGCAACTCAGATTCGGACGTTCCTGGATGGGAGAAGAGGCCTCCCTCGAATTCGACGATGGTTGTACATTTACCTAGAAGCGGTTCACTTGAGAGTGACACTCCACAGGAATCACCCCTAGACCTCTCGATGAAGAACTTGGGTCAGGGAAGACCAACAGCGTTGCAGATCCTGCCACCTAGTGTAGTTACCAGGGGTTCTGTCAGCGTGCCTGTTGTCAGAGGAGATGTGGCGTCGCCTACTACCAAGGAAAGTGTTGCAGTCAGATATAACCTTGAAGTTTCCCCAGTGGTTGAGGAAATGCCTCCAGGAGCTGACGTCGCCTACGTGTGTCCAGTTTGTGGGCAGATGTTTAGCCTTCATGACAGACTCGCAAAGCACATGGCATCCAGGCACAGGAGACAGGGACCGCAGGATGCTTCAGCAAAAGCCTATCTTTGCGATGTCTGCAAACGGAGCTTCGCTAGGTCTGACATGCTCACAAGGCACATGAGATTACACACAGGCGTAAAGCCTTACACCTGTCGAGTCTGTGGACAAGTATTCAGTAGATCTGATCACCTTAGTACCCATCAGAGAACTCACACTGGGGAAAAGCCATACAAGTGTCCTCAGTGCATCTACGCTGCATGCAGGAGGGATATGATCACGAGGCATATGAGAACTCATGCAAGGTATCTTGATGTTCAGACACCGAAGAGCGAACCTGGTGCTGGTCCTGAGAGTCCCACATACTCTCAAGGAATGGTATCGCCTTCTTCTATCAAAACGGAATGACAAATGCCAGCAGGATGATCTCGAGGGTCTTTCAACTACAAGAGCAATTTTTGCACAACCGGAGAAGTTTTGAATCGACACAAGTCCTTCGAGCTCAAGTCTTTCGAAGAAAATGCCTCTGGAGTTATGAAGGATTGTCAGTTTGGGAAAACTTTACGAATCCGAAGTGAAACTTGGATTCTCAGTGAGATTAGGAAGACTGCCGCCTTTCGATTTGAGAATCGAGGGTTACGACTAGGGTTGCACGGCTTTATCGACGTTGAACGTACGTCCTCTGAAGGCAGTGTCGAACAGTATTATCGTATTGTATCTCCTTGCCTTACTTTCATTTTCAGTCTCTCTGTTACTCATTGTTCCTTTAATTGTTCTTTTTTTATTGTTATGATCGCCTTTGCTGAAAGAACGCGCACGAGACCGATAGCTTCCTTTCTCTCACATTTGCGCGATAGATTGTTCTCTTAATGTACCGTGTACGTACTTACTCAATCTTACTCGTAACGCGTACTTCCACCTTCGAACCTGCAGGCGATGGGCTCGCTCTACAGGAAACTTGACCGCTCGTAAAAGCCAACTGTAAGTCATAGTGAAGTCGAAGGATATATTTCTTATCTAAAACTCTTCTGGTCTTTAGATGCATCTTTCTGCATCATTCTCGTAGGATGTACATTGTACACCCGCTACTACATCTCAGAACAGTTCTCAACGAAATATCCCACCGATAACAGTTTTTATGTAACTCTATCTTTGAATTTGCTTTCGATGAGTGAAAAGAAGAACAGCAGCTTAAAAAAATTTTAAACAAGGCATTCCTTACATGGAAATGGTGCTTGAAATTTAGTGTTTATGTCCATAATAGATATCATGCGATAGTCAAATGTCATAGCCGTACCCGATTGTCTGCATTGCTCATAAATGGTCTTTCTTTTTTTAATTTGAGTTTACGCCTTTGTTTTTTTATATTCCATGCTATTGCGTCTCTTGCTGATGTCACTGGCTTCGGTTACGGCTTAGTTTTAGCAAAAATATATTTACATGTGCCAAATTTTCACTGTCAAACTTGGCTCAATCTACCCTTCTTCTACCGTTGCACAACATTTTTTGACTCTGCGATATACTCGACAATGTTCGAAGAGTGCCATTCGAGATTAACTTTGCTACCTCTGTTGAATCTATTAACTTTCTCATCTTCGAGAAGATTTTGGTAGCTTCTGAAATACAAACATTTCCGAAAATACAGAATGATAGTATGTACAAATTGATTGTCAATATTCATTCAGATTCAATGTTAAAAAATGTAGCAAAGTTGCTCAAAGTCTCCAGAAAGATTGTATAGTCTAATATAAACAATTTCAGGAAGAACTAGGTTTTTCGCTTGTAAGAATATGTCGCTCAATAATTCCATACACTCAGCGAGTCGCTCCAATGGAAACGTCGATTTTCACTTTTTCTCAAATTTTTAGCGTCATACGGTCGAGCAAGACCTGTACCTGTGGAAGATAAACTTTTCACTTTTGGATCATTTATGTTATTTGCATTTGTTCCTACCAATGAACGGGCGATAGATTCTATGATGTTTTAAAAAAGGAGTTCTTGTCTGGAAATATATGTATTTAAGATTTGAGACGAGCGAATTACGCACAGTGAGGAACTTTATATCAGAAAGGTTAGCTAAGGAAAAACGTACCTGCATAAAAAAAGAAACTGAAGTTAATGCATACTACAATCGTGCAGTAACTCTGTACGCTTACTAGAAACTAGTGTTATTATAAGTGACGTTATTGCTATTTCTATTAATATTTTTATTATTATTATTATTATTATTATTATTAAACTATGAGCGAAAACCGTCATTTAAATTGTAATTTCGAAAGAACGTATCAGGCGAGTTTTTGTAAAACATGAAGGTTACGAATCATGCGGGGCATGATTCTAATTGAACGCCATTTTTTTATTAGTATTTGATTCCTCAAAAAACCAGTCAATTGTCTTAAAAAGATGAGGACCAATCCCTTTACCCACGTCCAAAGGACGTTAAGTTGTGTTTTCTTTTTGTATTTGTTTTGTATGACTATTTGTCGGGGACAAAGCATGTTGGCCTCCCTAAAATTAAGAAACTTCTTGAAAAGATAATAAGTTATTTGGATATTTTGGTGGAGAAGGAGTGAAAGATCGACTTTATCCTCTGCGATACTCCATCCGCCAGACGAAAAGCGGGATCTGTTCGTACTTAAATTCTGAATGATCATCAGGGTGATCCAAGAATAGAATATATTTTTCTGGTCATTGTGGTTTGAAATCTTCTTCTTAAGAGAATGATCAAATTCTGTAAGTTTCTTGAGAAGAACTGTTCAGACTAAAAATTTTACACTTTGTTAACATGTATTTTTGGATCACCCTTTTTTCTATACTCTGTAGACAAGAATTATTTGTACACTCAAGACAGTGGTGTTATCCTTGATGGATTGTAAGTTAAGGCAGACGAGTGATGAAATCGAAAAATCTTGTTTTATCATATAAACTATAAACATTGCTAATATTAAATCCATGACATATAAGGCTAACATCACTGTATCCAGAGTCAAATTCGGGTGACTATATTTTTGTACGTCGAGATTTTTTCTATTGTAATGGTGTTAATCGCTGAAGACGCACCGAGTGATAGACGTTAAGGGAGCGAAAAGAAGAAATGTCAATGAGAAAAGATATAAAATTCTTTCTCTGAATTCACGTTCTCCGTTTGCCAAGTCGCTTGCCCTGTTATTTGGAGACTCGTATATTTAGGTGAATTGAAAAGGAACGGAAAGGAAAAAAGAAAAGTTAAGAGATTAGGTACATCGTTATTGTTACAGATGTTATTGTTGATAACAAATGCTACCGTTTTTCGACCAATACTCGACACCCTCGAGCTCTTCCGTATTCAAGAAGTTGCGAGCCAGCCTTAAACTGATCGAATCTCCGATATGAATCGATTAGACTTATCGGACTGTTAGAAAACGATAAAAGTTGAGATGCGAACGCGATCTGATTAAGCGTTTACTGTGTCAGATGATCCGTTCTTGTAATTATTGATACTTAGCCATCAGTACGATAGAATAATATAATTACTATTTCTATTATTATAATTAATTATTACTATTATTATTATTGATTAGTTACGTTGTTAAGTGATTAATCAAGTTTAACGCTTCTATTATTTATTTTGTTATCCCATTCACGAGTTGCCTCCACTTTCTCAGTCCTGCTCATTCACCAGTTATTATCCCTTTTTCTTCGATAATCCTCGTTCTCGACAAAAATCAGCATCTCTAATTGTCTCTCTTGCGACATGTTAGTCGAGGCTTTGCGCGCATTTATCGTACCTTTATTTCAAAGCCTCATTTGTTCTGTATTTAAAGAATAAATTAGATTTTTTTATTTCTTCCTGTTCTCCGTCTACTCCCCTCTGATTTCGCGAATCTCATCTTCATCTTCATCTTTTCTCATCAAAGATCCTCGGTCAAAATTACATGCGCTTCTTTTTGTTGTAATATTGAAAAAAATGAAATAGCAAAGGGATCGAATATTCCCGAGGATCACCTGTATAAATGATAAATAGTTATTATTATCGACGAGATTGTGTATGTTAATTTATAAATTATGTTGTGTTCACGAGTCACGCAAAAATAGAAAAAATATAATTTTTTGAACGAATTTTGTTTTTTTATTTGATTTAAACCTGCATGCCCCTACTTTATTTCCAACCACTTTTTCTATTTTTATAATTATTTTCACCTTTTGTTAATTCGAGTAAAGGATTGGTAAACAATTTTTGGTGATATGAATATTGTGCCTTGAAGTTCCCTCGAATTTAAGTGCGACCATAAGAAATTGTTTATATCGAAGGTATTAACACATCATTTAAAGGCTGATATGAGAAAAGTGATTAAAAGTGGTGTCATAGTTATTATATAGATTCAGTGTGATATAGTATAAGATTAAAGGTGCTGAAGAATCAGCAGAAAATATATCAAGTCCATTATGTCCGTACATGACCCAACACACAAAATGTATGTTGCCTAATTTATGTATTTATATAGATATATAAATATTTCTTACATATATATATGCAGGGTAATTATTTATAAAGAATTTTGTTATCAATGTTCTATTCTTGAAATATGGGAAATCAATGAAAGTATAATGTAATAGGGAAAACTATTTTAAATATGTATTCCAAATAATTTTTGTTATGTCATCCAATGAAAAAGTTCGAAGTTTGTTGTCCATAAGTGATGATTGACAATTAGGCACTTTCATCTTCAACTTTTTTGAAAGAAGCGACATTTTTTAAATCCTAAATTTTGTTAATTTTTCTCAATGCCCTTCTAATAGAATAGAACATTTTATTGAATTCAAATTTCCAACAGAAGGGTAACATTTTTCTGCTGAGCTATTGGAACAATGAATTGATAAAATAACCACATCCATATTTTCATGTGAATATATCTACTTAATATGTGATGTAATGTAAAAAAAGAGCGATAAGCATTTTATACTTCATTTCATCGATTTTTCAAGCAAAACTCTTAACTGTATGTTTATACATATTATGATACTGATATGCTATTAATGTAGGAATCCTGATAAATTAAACTCTCAAGTAATGTAAATTGAAGAGAAACTGTGAATAAATATGTTATTTTATCATAATTACATTCTTTAAATATATTATTCCATTCTCTACTAAATTTTCATACAAATCTTTGATGGTCTCGACCATCTTTTCCAAACATATTTTGCTCAAATAATTTCTCATAAGAATTTCGAACACATGCAACTGAAAAAAATTATATTGCGATATGTCAGGGCTATGACTCGAATTTCAGAAACAAAGTCCTACAGTTTCAGATTAAAACTGATCAATTTAAATTTTGGAGTGGTCAGAACATTCTACTGCATTTCAAATTTGAAAATTGAGCATTTGAGGAAGAAACAATTTATAATAACAATTTTCCAGTTGAGAACATTAAAATCAAATATTTTGAATTTCGATTCCTTGATGGTTACATAATTAAGGACTGAAATTTGGCAGTATCTAATGTTTGCGTGATTTATTCAGGATAGTACAATTATTTTCAATTTTCAAAATAATTGTATAATTACATTCTCATCATAATGAGAAGGTATTGGTCTTATTCGAAAATTGACTTTCGCGGAATTTATGAAATCTCCACGTTTTGAGACCTCCTGATTCCGAAAAGGTAGTTTTTACGTTGGTGTCTGTCTGTCTGTTGTTGTCGTCGTCGTTGGTGTCTGTATACTCCATAACTTTTGAAAGACTACTCGGATTGGATTGCCCTTTGGCACAC
>WSXT02229359.1:0-16363 GCA_011762715.2 Neuroterus valhalla | reverse complement strand
TCTTCTCTTCTTCACCTGACTCTCTTCCTATCCAGACTTTCTTTTTCTCTTATATCTCTTCTACCCTTTTCTTCTCCCAAAACTCCTATTTTCTTCTCACCTTCTCATCTTCTTCTCCTTTGTGCTCCTTTCTTCTCCTTTTCTCTCTATCACTCAACTCTTTTCGTCCTTGTGCTTTCCTTTGTTCCTCCCCTTTTTCTCATTACTTTGTTCTTCTCTTCTTCTCTTCTCCTCTTCTTATTTTCATCTTTCAATTTTCTTCTCTTTTTCTATTTTATTTCTCTTATTCTCTTCTTCTTTCCTTTCACTCTCCGATACATCTCTCCTCTCCTTCATTTCTTCTTTTCTCCTTCCCGCTTCCCTTCATCTGTTAACGCTATTCTACAGTTCTTACCTCTTCCACTTTTCCTATTCTTCTGTTCTCTTCACCTTCTCTTCTCCGCTCTACGGAGAAGAGAAGGCTCTTCTTCTCTTTCCTTCCCTTCTCTTCTGCTCTTCTGCACTTCTACCTCTCTTCTCCCATTTCTTTTCTTTTCTTTTATCTCTCCTTCTCGTCCTGCGATTCTTCTTTTTTTTGTTTCTTCTTTTCTTTTTCTCTTTATTCTCATCATCTTTTTTTCTCTTCTTGGCACTCTTTCTCTCCTTACTTTATCCTTCTCTTACTTCCTCCTTATATTCTCTCTCCAACTCACCTACCCTCGTAACTTCCGTCCACTTCCTTCTTCTCTTGAATCCTTCTTTCTCTTCCTATCTTTTTCTTTCTTTGCGTCTCTCTCACACATTTCTTCTTTTTCTATTTTCCTCGTTCCAAACTGTATTTTTCCCATCACTCTTCTCTTCTTTTGTTATCCCCCCACTTTCTCATATTCTCCTCTTCTTCTCTGGACCTCTGAACTTTCTCTTTCTCCTTCCAATGTTCTATCCTTCCTTCCTTCTTTTTTTCTCCCAACTCTCTTCATATCTCTACTCTCTTCTTCTCTCCTTTGTCCTTTTTCTTTTATTCGTCTTTCCTTCCCTCCTTATATTTTTGTCTTCTCTCCTTCCTCGCTTCTCTTCTTCACTTATTTTGTACTCCTTTCCTTTAATTTTTCCTCAACTCTCTCTGCTCTCCTCTTTTTATTCACTACTTGTCTCCTTTTCTTTATTCTTTATTTATATTTCTTTTATTCCTTTTTTCTCTTGTTATCCTCGTCTACATTTCTCTTCATATCCTAACTGTCTTCTTTTCTCCCTCTCGTTTTCGCTTCTTTCTTTTTTATAGTTACTCTTCTTTCCTTCTCTTTTTCTTTTAACTCTCTTCTTTTCTTTCCTTCTTCTTTGCTAAACTCTCTGCTTCTCTTCTTCTTCTATTCTCCTTTTTTCCTTTTCCCCCTTCTCTCTTCCCCTTTTGATTATTTTCTTATCTCCTCCCCGTAGAATTCTAGCGTAAAAATATGAGCACAAACGAAAATTCAGAAAATTAATTTTTAAATAATGTAAGAAATAAAAGAAAAACTCAAATATTAAAAAGAATCAAATTTTCTCCAAGTGATTTTAACATATTTCTAAAAATTAACAAACATACAATTAACAATAATGAAATGTGTAACCACGAATGCATAATAATTATGAAAAAGATACACACAAACTTTCAAATAGTTGAATAGTTAACTCGGATCGCTGCAAGAAAATACAAAAATCCTTTTTCAAATTTTATAAATGTTTCAAAATGGAGTTAAAAATATCGAATATCAATTGGATGAAAATTGTTATCCGTTGAAATTTTTACGAGCATCCTCCATGACCTATCGATTTTACGAAAATGGAACTTCTAGCTTTTCGCGAAATTTTCAACCGATTTTCACACATTTGATCAATTATTGTTATTAATTTTACAACAAAGTTTGAATCGCGAAAATCGGGCTTCTTTTGCAATTTTTGCTATTTCATCATCGTTTCTCAAAAAAAGTAAAAATGGTCTAATTTTTGCGATTCAAGTTTTGCTGTACTGATAATTATGAAGGATTTTTTAATGTGCATAAGCGGGTGGAAAATTTTACAAAAATTGCCTTGTAAATGCCACATGAAAGAGACGCGTCAAGGATCCTAATCTCGATCTCATTGGGGTCTAGAGACTCTAGAGAGGGATATATGACACCCGTTGAAATTTTTACGAGCATCCTTTACGACCTATTGATTACACGAAAGTGAAACTTCTATCATTTCGCAAAATTTTAAACCAATTTTCAGAAATTTGATAAATTATTGTTATTAGTTTCACAACAAAGTTTTTGATCGCGAAAATCGGTCTACTTTTGCGATTTTTGCTATTTCATTATCGTTTCGTAATATAAGTAAAAATGGTTTGATTTTTGCGATTAACGTTTTATTGTACTGACAATTATGAAGGATATTTGAATGTGCTAAGCTGGTGAGAAATATTGCCAAAATTGCCTTGTAAATATGTCATGAAAGAGAAGCGTTAACGATCCTCATCTCGATCTCATTGGGATCTAGAGACACTAGAGGGGATATATGACATCCGTTGGAATTTTTACGAGCATCCTTCACGACCTAATTATTTTACGGAAACGGAACTTCTTGCATTTCGCAAAATTTTCAACCGATTTTCACACATTTGATCAATTATTGGTATTAGTTTTGCAACAAAGTTTGATCGCGAAAATCGGGCTACTTATGCGATTTTTGCTATTTCATTATCGTTTCGTAATATAAGTAAAAATGGTTTGATTTTTGCGATTCATGTTTTGTTGTACTGCTAATTATGAAGGATTGTTCAATGTGCATAAGCGGTTGGAAAATTTCACAAAAATTGCCTTGTAAATGTGACATGAAAGAGACGCGTTAACGATCCTCATCTCGATCTCATTGGGATCTAGAGATACTAGAGGGGATATATGACATCCGTTGAAATTTTTGCGAGCATCCTTCACGACCTATTCATTTTACAGAAACGGAACTTCTTGCATTTCGCAAAATTTTCAACCGATTTTCACACATTTGATCAATTATTGTTATTAGTTTTACAACAAAGTTTGATCGCGAAAATCGGGCTACTTTTGCGATTTTTGCTATGTCATGATTGTTTCTTAATATAGGTAAAAATGGCCCATTTTTTGCGATTCAAGTTTTGTTGTACTGATAATTATGAAGGATTTTTTAATGTGCATAAGCGGGTGGAAAATTTTACAAAAACTGCCTCGTAAATGTGACATGAAAGAGACGCGTTAAGGATCCTCATCTCGATCTCATTGGGATCTAGAGACGCTAGAGAGGGATATATGACATCCGTTGGAATTATTACGAGCATCCTTCACGACCTATTCATTTTACGAGAACGGAACTTCTCGCATTCCGCAAAATTTTCAACCAATTTTCACACATTTGATAAATTATTGTTATTAGTTTACAACAAAGTTTCAATCGAGAAAATCGTTCTACTTTTGCGATTTTTGCTGTTTCATTATCGTTTCGTAATATAAGTAAAAATGGTTTGATTTTTGCGATTAACGTTTCGTTGTACTGATAATTAAGAAGGATTTTTCAATGTGCATAAGTGGACGGAAAATTTTACTAAAATTGCCTTGTAAATGTGACATGAATGAGACGCGTCAAGGATCCTAATCTCGATCTCGTTGGAGTCTAGACACTCTAGAGAGGGATATATGACACCCGTTGAAATTTTTACGAGCATCCTTCACGACCTTCTAATTTTACGAAAATGAAACTTCTTGCATTTCGCAAAATTTTCAACCAATTTCCACAAATTTGATAAAATATTGTTATTAGTTTTCCAACAAAGTTTTTATTTGCGAAAATCGGTCTACTTTTGCGATCTCTGCAATTTCATCATCGTTTTGTAATATAAGTAAAAATGGTTTGATTTTTGCGATTAAAGTTTCGTTGTACTGATAATTAAGAAGGATTTTTCAATGTGCATAAGTGGACGGAAAATTTTACTAAAATTGCCTTGTAAATGTGACATGAATGAGACGCGTCAAGGATCCTAATCTCGATCTCGTTGGAGTCTAGACACTCTAGAGAGGGATATATGACACCCGTTGAAATTTTTACGAGCATCCTTCACGACCTTCTAATTTTACGAAAATGAAACTTCTTGCATTTCGCAAAATTTTCAACCAATTTCCACAAATTTGATAAAATATTGTTATTAGTTTTCCAACAAAGTTTTTATTTGCGAAAATCGGTCTACTTTTGCGATCTCTGCAATTTCATCATCGTTTTGTAATATAAGTAAAAATGGTTTGTTTTTTGCGATTAACATTTCGTTGTACTGATAATTAAGAAGGATTTTTTCAATGTGCATAAGCGGGTCGAAAATTTTACAAAAATTGCCTTGTAAATGTGACATGAATGAGACGCGTCAACGATCCTAATCTCGATCTCATTGGGGTCTAGAGACTCTAGAGAGGGATATATGACACCCGTTGAAATTTTTACGAGCATCCTTCACGACCTTTTAAATCTACGAAAATGAAACTTCTTGCATTTCGCAAAAATTCCAACCAATTTTCACAAATTTGATAAATTATTGTTATCAGTTGTACAACAAAGTTTTTTTCGCGAAAATCGGTCTACTTTTGCGATCTCTGCTATTTCATTATCGTTTCGTAATATAAGTAGAAATGGTTTAATTTTTGCGATTAACGTTTTGTTGTACTGATAATTAGGAAGGATTTTTGAATGTGCATAAGCTGGTAGAAAATTTTGCAAAAATTGCCCTGTAAATGCGACATGAAAGAGAAGCGTCGACGATCCTAATCTCGATCTCATTGGGGTCTAGAGACTCTAGAGAGAGATATATGACACCCGTTCAAATTTTTACGAGCATCCTCCACGACCTATTGATTTCACGAAAATGAAACTTCTAGCATTTCGCAAAATTTTCAACCAATTTCCACGCATTTTTTTCATTAATGTTATAAGCATTTGTAACTCTGTTCCTACCGCGCGTTTTAAAGACACGCATTACTTTTTTATAATTATTTGAGGAACGTTCATATTTAGTATTTGTTAAGCAACGTGAGGAACTTTGTTCCTTACGCGTGTCACTTAGACACGTTTGCTTTGTCTCATTTTTTGAGCTGAAAATTCCTCTTTTTGTACGGGAATGTGATTTAACCTTTTTATATATTTGTTTTTTTTCCCCATCTGAAAACCTAGTTATTTTATTCTTAGTTGGAATTTGATCTTATCTGGATGATCTATTGAGCTTAACAAAATTTTTTTTGGGAAGACTTCATTTTTTGTGGAAAGTGGATCATTATTTCTTTTATTTGTTGATTTATCTATTAGGTTGAAATTTCATGTTCTCCGGCGGAACTTGGTTTTTCTAGTGGAGAATAGTACTTTTGGGTGGAAAATTAAATTATTTTCTTGGTAATTATCCGATTTTTGTTGTTAATTCAACTCTTTTGTTGGACACCCACCTTTTTTGGCTGGAACATGAATTATTCTATTAATAGTTGTATTTTTAAATGAATATCGTTTCCTTAACCGGAAATCCAATTTTTTCATCTATTATCAAAAATTGATCTCCACACGTTGAAAATTAAATTTATCTCTTAAAAAATGTATGGATATTGTAGACAATCATTTTGCTTTAGAAAAATAAAATTTTTCTGTTCGAAAATCCAACTTTTACGTTGGAAATCATTCAGTTTTGGACTTTTGGTTGAAAATTCAACTCGCTGGTAGAAAAGTGGAGTGTATTTTCTTGAAAATTGATCTTTTTGTAAGAAAATTATACTGATTGCTTAAAAGTTCAATAAACTGGTTGGAAAATCATGGATTTTGTTGGAAGTTTGTATTGTTGGTAAAGAGAAACTGTTTAGTGGCGAATAATGTATTTTTTATTCTAAAATTCACCTATTTTGTTATTAAATTATAATAAATAATCATGATATGAGGTATATAGATATATGTATGTAATATATTATATTACACAATAATTATTATAATCTATATAATGTAGAATAGTATACAAAATTATTCTTTTTGGTCGAAAATTCAAAGATTCAGTTTAGAATTTATGGATTTTGTTAAAAATGTATCTTTTTGTCAGATGATTATTCTCTTCGGGTAAAAATTCAAATATTGAGTTGAAAATCCATAGATTTTGTTGGAAATCCGTATTTTTTGGTAAAAAGAAAATGTTCAGTTTAAATTATTGTTTTTAGTTGAAAATACATCTGCTTGGTAGATAATTATATTTTTTGGTTTGAAATTTGAAGATTTAGTCCAGAATTTATGGATTTTGTTGGAAAATTCATCTTTTTGGCAGAAATCCTCTATCAAAAATTTGAATATTCAGTTCGAAATTTATGCATTTTGTGGGCAATTTGCATTCTCTGATGGAGGGAAAATTTACATTTGAAATTTTTTTTTTAGTTATAAATTTACCTATTTTGTTAAAGATTCATGTTGTTGGTAGAAAATAATCTTTTTGGCTGAAAATTCGAAGATTCAGTTGAAAACCCATAAATTCTGTTGAAAATTCGTGTTTTTAGTAGAGAATTGAACTGTTCATTTGAAAATCGTTTAGTTTTAGCTGAGTATGTAACTATTATCTTGAAAACTCTTTTTCTTCGTACAAAAAGGATCTTTTCGATAAAAAATGCAACTGTGGTGGAAGATTTTTGTTTTTGACAGGAAATTAGAATTCTCTCTTCCTCTACTTTTCTTAACTCTCTTCTTCTCTTAAATCTGTTCTTCTCTTCCTCTCTTTTTCGTTTTTTCTTTTCTTATTTTCTTCCCTCATTCCCGTCACTCCCTTATTATCTTTCTTTCTCTCTCCCTTCTTCTCTTCTTTACTTCATCCCTTAAATCTCACATTCTCTTCTTCACTCCTCCTATCCTCCTCTCCTTCTCTAGACTCTTCTTCTCCCCTTCTCCTAACTATCTTCTCACTTTATTCCATTTTTTCTTAACTCTCTTCATCTCTTAATTCTCATACCTCCCTTCTCATCCTCTACTTCACTCCTTCTATCCTCATCTTCCACTCTTTTTCCCTTCCTCTCCTAACTCTCTTCCTCTCTTAACTCTCTTCTTCCCTTCTCCCCTTTTTCTCTTCTTCTCTGTTTCTTTTCTGCTCTTCTTTCCTCAACTCTCTTCCCATCTTAACTATCCTCTTCTCTCCTTCTCTTCTTCTCCTCTTCTCCCAACTCTCCTCTTCTCTCCTTCCCTCAAATTTTTCGGTATTTTCTTCTACTCTCCTAGAGATTTAACATTTCGGATTAAATTGAATTTCCTAATTGACTGAAAGAATTTTCTTCGTTGAAAGTTTACTAATTGTTTTCTAAAAAACGTATTTTTGGTTTGGATATCTATCTTTCCGAAGGAAATATCACCTTTCTTAAGTTAAAAGACACCTCCATAGTGAAAAATTCATCGATTTGGATAGAGATTCATCAATTTTGTTGAAACGGCAAAATTTCTACTCGTTATCAGTGCAAATGATGATAGCTGTAGGACAGTAAGGAATTAGTCCATCGTTCTGACTACTATTTATAGGAATTATATACTGACAATCGCGTTTACGGATCCACGAAGATCTTCCCTTCACTCTTTCCATCTCCTTACTCTCTTCTCCTCTCCGACTCTTTTTCTCTTCTTTCTTTAACTTTATTCCTCTCTCAACTGTTTTCTCCTTTTCTTCTCTTCTTCACTTCTTCTCTTGATTCTCTTCTTCTTTCCAACTCTTGTTCTTTTCTCCTCCTTTTCTCTTTTTCTCTTTCTCTTAACACTCTTCTCCTCTACTTTTTTATCCTGTTCTTCTCTTCTTGTCTCAACTCTCCTCTCCACTTCATCTTTTAACTTTTCCTTTTTCTCTTCCTCTTTTTTCCTTTACTCTATTCTTCTCTCAACACTTTTCTTCCTCCCTCCTCTTAACTCTTTTATTCTCTTCTTCTGTTTAGTCCCTTATCTCTCCCTCTATTTTTCTCAACTCCCTTCTTCTCTTCCTTTCTTTTCCTCCTCTTCACTTTATCACTCAACTCTCACATTCTCATTTTCACTCCTCCTCTCCTCCTCTTCTTCTCTGGATCTCTTCTTCTCCCCTTCTCTTAACTATCTTCTCATTTTATCCTATTCTTTTCTTAACTCTCTTCATCCCTCAACTCTCATGCCTCCCTTCTTCTCTTCTACTTCACTTCTTCTATCCTCATCTTCCACTCTTTTTCCCTTCCTCTCCTAACTCTCTTCCTCACTTAACTCTCTTCATCCCTTCTTCCCTTCTCTTCTTTTTCTCTTCTTCTCTATTTCTTTTCTGCTCTTCTTTCCTCAACTCTCTTCCTATCTTAACTATCCTCTTCTCTTCTTCTCTTCTTCTCCTCTTCTCCCAACTCTCTTCTTCTCTCCTTCCCTCAACTTTTTCCTTATTTTCTTCTACTCTGCTAGATATTTAACATTTCGGATTAAATTGAATTTCCTAATTGACTGAGAAAATTTTCTTCGTTGAAAGTTTACCAATTGTTTTCTAAAAAACGTATGTTTGGTTTGGATATCTATCTTTCCGGAGGAAATGTCATCTTTCTTAAGTTGGAAGACACCTCCATAGTGAAAAATTCATCGATTTGGATAGAGATTTATCAACTTTGTTGAAACGGCAAAATTTCTAGTTGCCATCAGTGCAAATGATGATAATTGTAGCACAGTAGTGAATTAGTCAATCGTTCTGGCTACTATTTATAGGAATTATATACTGACAATCGCGTTTACGGATCCACGAAGATCTTCCCTTCACTCCTTCCATTTCCTTACTCTCTTCTCCTCTCCAACTCTCTTCCTCTCCTTTCTTCAACTTTATTTCTCTCTCAACTGTTCTCTTCTTCTCTTCTTCTTTCCTCCTCTTGTTCTTTTCTCCTCCTTTTCTCTTTCTCTCTTTCTCTTAACACTCTTCTCCTCTACTTTTTTATCCTGTTCTTTTCTTCTTGTCTCAACTCTCCTCTCCACTAATTCTCTCAACTTTTTCTTTTTCTCTTCCTCTTTTTTCCCTTAATCAATTCTTCTCTCAACACTTTTCTTCCTCCCTTTTCTTAACCCTTTTATTCTCTTCTTCTGTTTAGTCCCTTCTTTCTTCCTCTATTTTTCTCAACTCCCTTCTTCTCTTCCTTCCTTTTCCTCCTCTTTACTTTATCACTCAACTCTCACATTCTCATTTTTACTCCTCCTCCTCTTCTTCTCTGGACCCTCTTCTTCTCTCCTTCTCTTAAGTATCTTCTCATTTTATCCTATTCTTTTCTTAACACTCTTCATCTCTTAACTCTCATACCTCCCTTCTTCTCTTCTACTTCTCTCCTTCTCTTCCACTCTTCTTCTCTTCCTCTCCTAACTCCCTTCCTCTCTCAAACCTCTTCTTCCCTTCTCCTCTTTTTTCTTCTCCTCTTCTTTCTTAACTCTCTTCTCGCCTTAACTACCCTCTTCTCTTCTCCTCCTCCTCTCTCAACTTTCTTCTTCTCTCAAAAATCGTATGTTGGTTTGGATATCTATCTCCCTCGAAGGTAATGTCATCTTTCTCAAGTTGAAAAGTACCTTTATAGTAAAAAATTCATCGATTCGGATAGAGATTCATCAAATGATAATAGTTGTAACACAGTAAGAAATTAGTCAATCGTTCTGCCTACTATTTATAGGAATTATATACTCATACTCGCGTTTACGGATCCATAAAGATCGATTGTTAATTAATTTTTTTCCTCTTTTTTTTTCTTTGATGTCGTTATCGATTGTCCGGTTGAAAGTGAGTAATCGGCGAGTCGGTGCGATGATGTCGTCATTAATTGCAAAGACGCGTAAACAAATGACTGGTAGCAATTTCAACGATGGTAGTTGTACTACGCGTACCGTTATTATCTACTTAAGAAAAATCCTATAAAAATATTGTATAAAAAATTTCAAAACGCTGAGAAAAAAATTGCATGAAAGATGCATAAGCGTGACCTCACGATCCTTTCTGAATAAATTTATTGAACGAAATTACACAATTTTAATCCGAGATTAATTTTCAAGTCTTTCAGAACAGCTGGTAATTTTTAAATTTGAGGAGTTTAATACAATTCGCTGTGAAAAAAAATCATCTCCCTACTCTACTGGGATTCGAATCCACGACTTTCCGTTTTCCGGACGAGGTTTTTTCTTTTTCCGCGACGATTATCGGAAATCATCGAAAACCTAATGTAAAAATGTAATAGGTGATATTTCAACCTGACGCAGTTTCAATTTTAAAATGAAAAAACAAGTAAATTAAAACAAACAAGACGAATTTCGAACAAAATTTTTGAAATCCCAACACAAAAAGATTAATTCTGCAAAATTTTTCACATTTTCAATCACAAGGGATGAATTTTTATTATAAAGTGACGGATTTCCGAAAAAATAGTACATTTCCATTAAAAAAAAAAAGAAAAAAAAAACTCTTCAAAAAAAAATTCCAAGAGTATTGATAAATTCTTATGTCAAGAACAAAATTTTGCACAGAAGTGTTTAATTTTCGACCAAAAAATAACTCCTAACTCTCTTCTTATCTTCCTAACCTCTCATATTAACTCTTTTGTTCTCTTCTTCTCTTCTTCTCCAAACTACCTTATGCCCTTCTTCTCTTCTTTTCTTTTTCTCTTTTCCCTTACAACTTTTCACAGCCTCATACTCTCTTCTTATCTTTTTCTCTTTTTCTGTTATTCTCTTTTTCTTTCCTTTCCCTAATTTTATTCCTCTCCAAACTCTCTCCTCCCTCTTTTGCTCCCAACTCTCTTAGTCCCTAAGTCTCTTTCTCTCTTTACTCTTTTACTCTTCTCATCTCCTTACTCTCTTCTTTTCTCCTACTCTATTTCTCTTATTCCTTCAACTTCATTCCCCCCTAACTTCCTCCTCTTTTTCTTTCCTTCAATTCTCTTCTTCTCTTCTTCTTCTATTTTTCTCCTTTCTTTCTTCTTCTCATAACTCTCTTCTCTTCATCTCTCAACTCCCTTCTTCTCTTCCTCTCTTCTTTTCTCACTTCTCTTACTCTCTTGACTCTCATCTTCTTATATACTCTTTTTCTCTTCTTTCCTCGACTTTGTCCCTTTCTTAACTCTCTTCTTCTCTTCTTCTATTTTTCTCCGTAGGTTCTTCTTCTCAAACCTCTCTTCTCCTTTTTTCTCTTCACTCTCTTATTCTCTTCTTCTTCTTTTCTTTCAGTCCCTTAACTCATTTCATCTCCTTTCTCTCTTCTTTTCTCTTATTGTTCTTCATTATTTCTTTGACTCTATTCCTCTTCTATCTCTCCTTACTTCCTTCTTCTAAAAACTCTCTTCTCCTCCTTACCCTCTTCTTTTATTCTCCTCTCAACAACCTTCTTCTCTTTTTTCTACTTTCCTCACCTCTTTCCTTCTCTTTTTCTCTAAACTCTCATCTTTTCATCGACTCTCTTCTCCTCTTTTCCCCCTACTCTCTTATTCTCTTCTTCTTTTTTCTCTTTATCCCTCCATTTTTTTCGTCTCCTTTCTCTCTACTTCTCTCCTACCCTTTTTCTCTTAATTACCTAACTCTCTTCCTCTCCTACCTCTCCTTACTTTCTTCTTCTCAAACCTCTATTCTTCTCTTAGCTCTCTTATTCTCTTCTTCTCTTAAGTCCCTTCTTCTCTTTTTCTCTACGTTTCTCACCTCTCTGCTTATGTTGACTCTCACCGTCTCATCTACTCTTTTCCTCTTGTTCCCTTGACTTTATTCCTCTCTGAACTCTCTTCTTCTCATCCTCTATTTTTCTTCTAAGCTTCTTCTTTTCGAACCTCTCTTCTCCTCTTTTTCTCTTCATATTCTTATTATCTTCTTCTTTTTTCCTTCTTATCCCTCTACTCTTTTCATCTCCTTCCTCTCGCCTTCTCTCCTACTCTTTTCCTCTTATTTTTTCAACTATATTCCTCTCCTAACTTGCTTTACATTATTCTTCTTAAAACCCTCTTTTTCTCTGCTTTTCCTGACTCTTTTATTATCTTCTTCTCTTAACAACCTTCTTCTTTTTTCTCTACTTTTCTTTCCTCTCTTCTTATCTACTCGTTTTCTCTTATTTTCTTGAGTTTATTGATCCCTGAACTCTCTCCTCCTCTTCTTCTATTTTCTCCTTACTCTCTTCTTCTCTCCTACTCTTTTTCTCTTATTTATTAAACTTCATTCCTCTCTTTACTCTCTTCTCCTTTCTTTCTCTTCTCCTCTTCTTCTCCTCTATTTTCCTCCTTACTCCCTTCTTCGCAAACCTCTCTTCTTCTCTCCCTTCCTTCACTCTCTCATAACCTTCTTCTCTTAAATCTCTTCTTATCTTTTTTCTCTTTTTTTCTACTTTTCTCACCTCTCTTTCTCTCTGGACTTGCATCTTCTCCCCTTCTCTTCTTTCTTCTTCTCTCAGCTCTCTTGTTCCCTTCCTCTCTTTTTCTCTTCCATCCATTCTCTTCTTCTCTTCTTTACTTAACTCTTCTTCTCTCTTAACTCTCTTCTTCTCTTCTTCACTCCATCGCTAGACTCCCTCATTCGCTTCTTCTCTAAACTCTCATCTTCGCTTCTTTTCTTAACTCCGTCCTTATTTCCTTCTCTTCTTCTCTTCTTCTCATCTCCTTGTCTTCTCTTTTTCTCTTCTTCTTCTCTCCTCATTTACAATCCTCATAAATTTCGAACTATTTCCGTGAATTTCAACAAAATATTCAAATTATCAAAGATAAAAAGCCGCCGAATATAAACCACGTATCTGGTCACGTGGCAGACTCTCACATGCCCTTAACTCTCTTCTTCTCCCTGGTACTTCTTTCCTTCTTCTCACCTCTTCTCCTTGTCCCTGAATTTGCAACTAATAAAGATGAACTTCTTAACGAGAACATTAATTTACCACACTAAATTTGAATTTTGGGGATTTGGGGAATGTGGGATTTGAATTTCGGGAAATTTATCTCAAGTTACCATAAACTGCCTCTAAGATTGCTATAAATTACAGAACATTTTCATACATCTCCGGAAATTTATAAAAAAATTTAACTAAATTTTGTGTAATGTATGGCAAGTTACCAAATTTTCCGTTTTAAAAAATATTTTATGCTCCAAGGGGAAGAAAATTTTTTCTCTCGATTCTCTTCTTCTTTTCTTCTTTGCTCCTCTTATTCTCTCAACTTTCTCTTTCCCTCTTAAGTCTCTCCTTGTCTTCTTCTCTTGCCTCTCTTCTTCTCTGAACTCTCTTATATGGTCTCTTCTCAACTCCCTTCTTCTCTTATTCCTTACTTTTCTCAACTCCTTTTCTCGACTCTCTTCTTCTGTCCGTATCTTTTTCTCTTCTCTCCTTCTAGTAACTCTCTTACACGCCAAACCCTCTTGTTCTCTTTTTCACTTCATCACTCAACTCTCTCATTCTTTCCTTCACTTCCCTTCTCCTTCTCTTTTTCTCTGAACTCTCTTCTTCTCTCCTTCTCTGAACTCACTGCCTCTCTCCTCCTCTAAACTCTCTTCTTCTTTCCTTCTCTCCTTCTCTTTGTCTTTTCTTCTTTTCTTCTTTTCCTCACTCTCTTCTTCCCTTCTTTCTCTTTTCTTCTCTTAACTATATCTTCTTCCATTCTTATTGTCTCCTCTTCTGTTCTTCTCTTCCTTTCTCATCTTTTCCTCCTCTTCTTCTGTTAACACGAAATTTCAACAAAACGGGTGAATTTCGGGACGGAGAGATCTCAGAAGTGGTTGATTTACAATTAACAAGTCAATTAATGAGGAAAAGAATAGTTACATTTTTCAATTAAAAAACTGATGGTGAACGAAAAAATGATATCTAGAGAAAAATTTAATAGTTGAAAAAAAAGTTGAGGAAGATTTTTGTTCCAAATCGAAAACAAACGATTTAAACCCAAAATCAAAGTGTAAACAGGAGAGTTCGATTTTTAGTTGGAAGCATAAAAAATCTGAATGATTATTGTTTGAAGCCAAACGAGGTAATTATTAACAAAAAAGTTTACAACCTAATTTTCAATTAGGCAGAATGATTTCCTATCTTCGTATCCGAATTTTCAAACTAATGATAAAAATTTGACCAAAAAAGATCAATTTTTAACAAATTACATGAATTTTCAACGAAAAAGTTGAACTTTTAACTTGAAAGTTCAATTTTTTAGCTGAAAAATAAACTTGGATCGAAGCAGTTCAACATGCAATTTAATATTTCAATTTTCACTCATAGAAGATCAATTAAGAATCATGAACAGTTAGATTTACGAAAAATAAAAACGAATTTTCTCAAGAATAATAATTATATTATTATTATGATATCAATTAAAATATACATTATTAATTATCATTATATTATTCATTAAAATTATTATCAATAATAAATATTATTAGATAAATATGCAAACAAGAAGAAGAATTTTCAAGGTATCACATGAATTTTCAAACAAATATTTGGATTTTCATCCAAAACAGAAAATAAATGGTTTAAGAAAATAAATTTTCATCTAGAAAAGATTGAACCTTCAACAAGAATGCAATAATTTCATTAACAGCGAAGAAAATGAATTTCCAACAAATTTTTAGGATTTTCAATTGAAGAGTCGTATTTTCAATAAGAAAAGATTTTCTGCCAATGAAGGAGGGAAATTTGACGAATTTGAATTTCCAAGCCAAAAATACTGTTTTTACACAAAACAGTTTTTTTACAATCTACATATATGAATTTGTAGAATGAAAAATGCATTCTCAACTCCGTTTTTAAATTTTCTAAGAAATAGCTGAATTTTTTAAACAAAAAAAAACTATTTATCAGCTATTGATAGATTTTGAACCAAAAAGGTAAATTTGAGCCGGAGGGATGGAATTTCACCATAAAAAAACCATTTTTCAATGAAATAGACAATTTTCAACCAAATAATTGAACTTTCAATCAAAAAATTGAATTTGGGATCAAGTATTTTGATTTCCAACAAATAAGTTGAATTTCCAACAATAAAAGATTTCAATTTTCAATCAGGAGTGATTCAATGAAAAGTAGCATTTTTAGTAAAAATAGTTGGTCGTTTAATTTAAAAGTTTGACTTCATTTTTAAAAAAACTGTTCACACAGCAGAAGAAATGGATTGATTTTCAGCTAAGATATTTAGTTTTCTACCAAAAAAAAATTGGTCTTTTCAATTAGAATTCATCTTCATGATTCAAATTCGAAAAATTTTCGGAACTCGTCTTTTTTGGTAGAAATCCGTTGGTTTGGTTATCAAATTAAAATTTATTTTGGGTAGAGACTCAAATATTATGCTTATTTTCCTAAATTTCGTTAATTTTTCTTTCAGTCAAAGATTCCTTATTTTAGTTATAAGTTGATCTCATTTGCGTTAAAAATTTAATTATTTTGCAAAAACGAATCTCTATTTTGCTATGCATTTATTTTTTTGACTAAAAATTCAACTGTACTAATTTTGTTATAAATTTATTTTGTTTAGTCAAAGATTCAACTATTTGAATGAAACTTTCTCTTTCCTAGTAGTGAAGGAATTTTATATTAAATTCCATGGAATCTGAAGGAATTTCGAGAAATTTCAAGGTACCCAATCATGTTATTTATTGACATTTTATTTATTCATAAGAAACTTCAAGGAATTCGAAGAAATTTACAAGAAATGAACGAATTTTCAGAGATTTCCAATGATTTTACGTTAAATCTAAAGAAGTTCCTCGAATAATTAGGGGTTCCGACAAAAAACCATAGGATATAAATAATTTGAGAATAATAATAATAACAATAATTCACATTAAAGAAATGATTCTGGTCGATTTCAAAATAATAAAATCGATTTCGTAGAAATTAATTGCTCCAATTATACAACAAAAGCGTTTATTTTTAATGGAATATGATTTCGATCAGTGTAACCTCCTGAAAGTAATTACAGAAATGAAGTAAGGTGGGACGCGATAATTAAAAGAAAATTATAATGAATTAAATAATTTAATATAGCTTCAATTGGAGATTAGGAAACTGTTCTTGATATATTTATCTTAATAACTCGTCCAAGGGACCCTTCTAAAATTACGTAAATTTTTTTTTTCGTAAGAAATTTATTTTACCACATATTTTTATAATAAAGATTTACCGTTACATTGGGAAAAAGTAACAAGGTACCGTTATCGTTTACAATTTAAAATGTAGAGTTTTCTTTGCTGCTTTCGAGAAAAGTAACTTTTGTCACTATTGTAGTTCTTCTTATTTATTTATATGAATAAATGAATTTTTTTGTTGAAAAAAAATATTATTTAGAGGAGGCGCAAGCCCCATGAATTTTAACACGTATTTCCCATAAGAAAAAAAGACGTTTTTGTAAATTTTATTCAGAATTCTCAATATTAGGTGAATCGA
>WSXT02229348.1:0-16366 GCA_011762715.2 Neuroterus valhalla | reverse complement strand
CAGCTCACTCGAACTTCTTCCAAGGCCGTCGATACCCAAGCCCGAAGCTGGATTAAGTTTGAGGTTCCAGTGTATATATTTGCCGAAGTTAAATTTTGAACCTTATGGATTTCGGATAAAAACTGTGGCCTCCACAATTTACACAAGCACCGAGTTCCAATTGTGACGCTTCATGGGCAGCAGCCGACATCCTCCGTGTTTCTCAGTAAAAAAAATTCGAAAATTTTACAATTTCCTCTCAAATATATGTTCAAAATATTCACAAAGTGTGAATTAATTACATTTATTCCCTCATCTTCACAAAAGTCATAAAAATCGTCAAAAAAACTCTTCCCTAAACCTATTTCACCCCTTATTAATTTAAAAGAGAATACACAACTTTTCATCGATCGATAATAAAGAGTTGAAACATAGTTTTTATTTTAAAAATGATTAAACAATCATTAAAAGTTATAATTCTATTAATTATTATTAAAAAATGAATAAATAAACAGTCTCGCAATAAAAAAAGTATTCAAGAAAAAGTGGAGGCAGCGAGAATCGAGCGTGCAACCTCACGACTATCAGCCATACGCTTCACCAGGTGAGCTACCAGGTGCTTGCAAATACATTTACGCTAGGTCAATGACCATCCGCTCGGAATTCTCAAAATGCATTTTTCTCGAAAATGGCCCAAAATTGAGCCTTCTTGATTTTTCTCAGAAAACCTCTCGTAGGTGTCAATCACTGAAAAGAGTATCGCCCAAAACAAAAATTAAGCGACCTAAGGTACCCTTGCAAGCATGTTATTATATTATTATAATTATTATAATGTAACATTTAAATATACTACAATAATTCCGTGATAAAGTATTTTTTTGACAGTGCTTGATTGCGATTTCTGTTATTACAAAATGTTACAAAATGGTAAAAACTATTACAAAATAAAAAATACAAAAAATGGAACTGCGTATTCTTCAAATTCTCTTCTAATTCTCATTTTTCTTGAAATATTTTCTCATCGAAATTTGTTCACATTGATTTCGTTATTATAATCGATTTCGCAATTTCTCAACATTAATTTTGTCGTATTTTACCACTAAACGATATAAGTCGCTCTTTTCCGCTACCTACTATTTTGTCTCGTTTTTCCTCCTAATTTATTTCATCTCGTTTTATCGCCGAATCGCGTCCGTCGCTGTTTTCCACTACCCGCTATTCCGTCTCCTTTTCCACTAAATTTTCCTTCTCTTACTTCATCACTAAATTACTACAGTTGCTTTTTACCAAGGTCCAGTATTCTATCGCAGTTTACTTCTGACAATATTTTATTCAATTTACCAAAACGTGATATTTGTCTTCCTTTTTCTACCACAGTTTTTCTGTTGCACTTTCCGCTTAAAAAAAAAGTAACTTTCCTCTTTCTTTAAGTGCCTAAATTTCAATAATGAATCTTTGACCAAAAAATTGGCTAGAAAAAAGTAGTTATTGTATTTCCGAACGAGAGACTTGAATTCTCAATGAAAAACTTGGAAGCTAATTTTTATCAGCGATTTTAATTCCAAATCAAAACAAGACGTATTCAACAAAATAGTTAGATCCTCAACTACAACCGAATAATTTCCAACAAAAAGGTCGAATTTCACCGAAATTGTTGGAATTATAACCAAAAAAGTCAAATTTTCGAGAAAATACATAAGTTATCATAAAAAAAATCAATTTTCAACAAAAAGTAACAGTCGATGTTTGGATTCTACATCTAAAGCAGTACACTTTAACCACAAGATGACTTCACTACAAAAATTCTTGATTTTTCAACAAAGTATATAAATTTCCAGATGTTAAAGTTAAAATTTTAACCAAGATGAATAATTGTCTATAGGGCAGATGGATTTTCAATTTCATTTGAATTTTCATAACTATAAAAATTAAGCTTGAACTGAAATCGATTAATTTTTCACCAGCATTATAGAAAATTAAATCTATAGCTAAAACTATTACGCTGCATACATATTTTCAAACAGCACTTACAAGGGGATCTTCAGGTCACCTAATTTTTGTTTTGTTCGATACTCTCCTCAGTGATAGACACCTACTAGAGGTTTTCTGAGAAAAATCAAGAAGGCGCAATTTTGGACCATTTTCGAGAAAAATGCATTTGAAGAATTGCGAGCGGATGGTCGTTGAGCAAGCATAAATGTATTTTCAAGCACCTGGTGACTCACCTGGTAAAGCGTTTCGCTGATTATCGCAAGGTTGCTTGCTCGATTCTCGCTGCCAGCACTTTTTTTTAATGCAAAACTGTTTATTTATTCATTTCTCAATAATTTTGAATGTAATTATAATTTTTATTGATTGTTTAATGATTTTTTCGAATGAAAACTCTGTTTGAACTCTTTATTAGCTTTCGTTTGGAAAGTTGTGTATTTTCTTTTAAATTATTATTTATTTAATTATTTGTAGTATTTGAATTTTCAATTTGAATCAGGAAATCAGGAAATCAGTGTTTCAAACGAAAATTGCAATGTTAAATACGAAACCCAAATGTTTTATACGAAAAACCAAAAAAAAAGAAAACACAGGTATAATATTCAATTATCTTGTAAAAATTCATTAACTTCCAATAACATTCATTCTGAATAATTATTATACATACATATGTATCATCAGGATTACGTAATATCGCACGAACTAGAGTGGTACTCGTCGTAGAAGCTAGGCGATACTACGTAATCCTGATGATAAATATGTATAAAAACTATTCAGAATAAATATTAATGTAAGTTAATAAATGCTTAAAAGATTATTGACTATTATTCCTGTGTTTTGTTTTTTGTATTTTGTACAAAACATTTTGATTCCGTGCAATTTTCGTTTGAAACACTTATTTCGTAATTTAAATTAAAAATATAAATACTCCAAATAATGAATAATTTAAAATAAAATACACAAATTTCCAAACGTAAGCTCATAAAGAGTTAAAACAGATTTTTCATTTAAAAAAATGATGAAACAATTAATAAAAATCATTGAAAAATGAATGAATAAACAGTTTTGCATTCAAAAAAAAAGTGTAGGCAGCGAGAATCGAGCGTGCAACCTTGCGATTATAAGCGAAACGCTTTACCAGGTGAGCCACTAGGTGCTTGAAAATACATTCACGCTAGCTCAACGACCATCCGCTCGCAATCCTTCAAATGCATTTTTCTCAAACATGGTCCAAAATTGCGCCTTCTTGATTGTTCTCAGAAAACCTCTAGTAGGTGTCTATTACTGAGGAGAGTATCGACCAAAACAAAGATTAGTTGTCCTGAATGTCCCCTTGTTATTCCTTCTAATCCGTCCCTTGAAGAGTCTAAGAGGAACACGGCTATGGCCCACGAGTTACTTGGTACCGTAGGTTAAATATTTACTATATTACTTATTAAAAAGATCATGGGAACATGTGCGGATCAGATATTCAGCTTGAGACAGATAACAGAAAAAACTTTGAGGGTAAACAAAAAAATTATCGTGCTTTTGTTGATCTGGAAAAATCTCTCGTCAATGTGTATAGAGCCAAGCTTTGGGATGTCTTGAAGAAGTATAGGATGAATGATCTACTTTTTAAAGCAGTAGAAGCAATATTTGATAGCAGTCGATCGAGTGTGAGAGTAAATGGACAACTGAGTGGTCGAGTTGATATCAGGCTGGGCGTAAGGCAAGGATTCAACATATACATTGAAGAATTGCTGAGGATGATTCTCTCTGCCGAAAAAGGTGTTAATCTCGAATCAGTTAAAGTCGAAGCTGTGTTGTGGGACGAGTGTGATGTTTGAATGAAGGGCACATTCCTTGATCCCTTTCTAGGACAGCATGTCTAGAACAAAATGAGTAACGCTTGCCTTGATAGGGATTTGGCTTATTGGTAGAATAATAATAATAAGAGTAGAACAATTATAATGCCTAATCAAATTATATTTGGTATTCTTTCCAGGGAGGTTCAGAGGACAGCTGGCGTTTCCACAACCGACCTGGTGGGTCGAATGCTCTTGATGACTAGACAACATTTCAGACAAGGGGAGAGTGAATACAGCGTTGATCGTGAGCCCAGCAAAAGTATGGGACAAGACCGAACTGCTCGGAGTCCGTGGACCGGATGCTCGCAGTTCTTACCAACAACTCAGAAGATTATCCAGTTCAGCGATGGAAAAAGTCCTCAACCTGGAGACAGAGTTGTGTATGTTGCTGGTGCTTTCGACCTTTTTCACGTGGGACATTTGGATTTTTTGGAAGTCGCCAAAAAGGAGGGAGACTATCTCATCGTTGGGCTGCATACTGACCCTGCTGTAAATAGATACAAGTGTGGCAATCATCCGATAATGAATCTCCACGAAAGGGTCCTTAGCGTTCTAGCTTGTAAAGTAAGTATCACAATTTATTTAATAGTAATATTGATAGGGTTCTTACATGACCTAAAAGACCTAAAGGACCTGGAATTTTGTTTATTATAACCTACCGGAGAGTCGTCAGGGTGGCAACTTGACCGGGAAATGACAGGGAGTTTGATTCAAAACCGAGAATCTACTTGATTTAACCTAGATTTTTAAAAATTCTACCAAAAAAAAAATACGAAAAATGACAGCTTTCTTTTTATGAATCAAAAAGAGATCTTCTTGTCATTTGATTTGAAGATTGTAACGTTCCTTTAATCTGATTCTCAAAATACTTAAATATACGTCATGAGAGGTAGAATTTTTTTTCCATTATAAGAAAAACGTTTTGCGAATTTGTAGCTCTGTGAAATTTTTTCAGCTGACTAAAATTTGATAATCGAATTGGTGATATGGAATTTCAGGAAATAATTATAGTTTTTATTTTATGACAGGGAGTTTCAGTGAAGAAGTAAAATTTCACTTGGAACAGGAAATTTTTTACATGGAACGGTAACTTTCTCAAAGTAATTATGATTCGCATTCAGAAGAGAGGAGTTTTTAAATATCGTTCCTTCAATTCAAAATTTGTCACAATTCAAAATTACCCTATTCTTAATTTTAAATAAAAAAAGTACTTCAAGCAGTCTTTAGAGTAGAAGTAGTATTCCGGAGAAGAAATATTTCTGGAATATGATAGAAAGCTTGTTTACATTGTTCATTGCAAATTGTTTGTTGAAAATCAAATTTTCTTGTTAAAGTTGCATTATTTCGATTCAAAATTCACCTCTGGTTGAATTGGTAACTACTTTGTTAAGAATCAATTAATCTTTTTTTTATGGAAATCAAGTATTTAGTTGAGCATTGATTTTTGATTTTGAAAATTAAACGATTTCTTTGAGAATTCATGTACTTCGTGGAAAATTTGGCTTTTTTGTAGAAAATTATTCTTTACGGTTCAAAATTCATCTTTTTGATTAAAATTCATCTATTGATTCAAAGATTCATCATTAAATCTGAAAATTCATCAGTTTCGGTTAAAAATCGTTTACTTCAACTGAAAATTGAACTGTTTCATTTTCAAGGAAAATTTATATTTTCTAGTTCAGAATTCGACATTTCGGTAAAACTTTGTCTTTTTGAATTGAAGATTCAATTATTTCGTTGAAAATTTACATATTTTGTTGGAAAATCGATTTTTTGTAGAAGATTTTCTTTTTCTTCGAAAGTTAATATTCTTCTTCAAAAATTCTTCTTTACGGTTAACAATTCAAGTTATACAGTCAAACATTTTTAATTTTAGTCGAACATTCATTTCGTTGAAAACCTTTATGTTTGGTTTAAAATTAATTTTTTGAGCCGAAAATGTCACTATTACATTTTTGTTCTAAAATTTCTATTTTTATGTTTCAAACTTCAACATTGAAATATTCTAGTGAAATATTCCTCATTTCAGTTACAAATTCGTCTTTCTGGTTCAAAATACAACTACTTCAGGTAAACATTAAAAAATACATTTGATTCTTCATCATTTATTGTAAAAATGTAATAATTTGTTTAAGAAGTTAGTTTTTCTTTGATTGAAAGTAAGTAAATTTTTTTCAACTGAAAATTTAACTTATTTCAATTTTTAAAAATTTCACAGTTTCAGTTGAAAATTTATTTGTTTAGTTCAACATCCAGTTTTTTTAGTTTAAAATTTGAATAATAAAATTTTTGTTGACGATTTATCTTTTCAGTAAAAGTTAATGTATCTGCTTGAAAACTCAACTCCTTCAGTTAAAGATTCTTTTTTTAGTATAAAACACTTATGCTTGGTTTAGAACTGGTTTTTTCTCAACTAAAAATGTTACTGTTCCATTTTTAGTTAAAAATGATTTTTTTTTACTTTGAAATTCGACTATCTTCTTGAAACATTATATTTTTTCTAAGAAAATGATTCTTTCTATTTAGAAATTATTATTCTTTTTTGAATATGCACCTTCATGGTTTGAAATGCTCCAGTTGAATTTTGATCTTTTTAGTTGAAAATTCATCTTCTTGTTTTGAAACTGAACTGTTCCAATTTTTGTAAAAGAATGATATTTTTTGTTGAAAATTAGAGTATTTTTTTTTAAGAATCGATTTATTTTGCAATGTTTGATCTGTTGTGTTAAAAAATGTTTAGATTTGAATAAAAATAAATGTTAAGGTTTTGCGAGAAATAAGAATATATTGCTCTAAGTTGACCGGGAAAATTGAAAAACTTGACCGTGAAAAACCGGAAAAATGACCTGGAATTTGAAATCGTCCGCCGAATCGCTACCCTGGTCATAATATTTATTCGAATGATACATTTGCAACAAAATAGATGAAGTTTCAGCAAAGATTATGTAAAAAGTTTGATATTTTATTAAAGTATCAAAAATTAAACGATTTGAAAGTACAAAAATAAATTGTTTCATTCAAAATCTGAATAGATAAAAAATGAACCATCTGAAATTGATACCTTAGTAATAAAATGATTTCTTCAACTTTGAATGGTAACAATCATGTTTAAAATTTCAGCGTTCTGAATTTTTATTTCTAACGCGGAAATTTCAATTGCTATAATCAATCACTTTTATTGATATAGAACTAACCTACTTTGTTCAAGTCTGTTCGAAAATTAAATTATTTTCTTGAACTTCAACATATTTTTAAAAAAAATTCATATTCGTGGTTTGAAATTTCAACAATCTGTTTTTTCTCCTCGTGTGAAAATTTAACTCATAAGTTGAAAATTGAATTTTTCTCCTGGTCGATTTAACTGTTCCTGATTCAAAATTAAAATATTCTTCAGTTGAAATATCAATTAGTACAGTTTTCGTTGAAAATCAAATTTCCAATTGGAAATTGAACTGTTCCAATTTTAGTTGAAAATTTATTTCTTCCTCTCGATGAATCATGTATTTTGTTGAAAATCCGTATGTTTTGGTAGAACCTTGGATTACAGATTTAACTCTACTATTTTCTTGAAAATGTTTTTTTTTGTATTTCAAAATCAATTTTTAAAATTGAAAGTGGGACCATTCTGGTTTTGGTTGGAATTTTATGTATTTTGTTGAAAATTCGTATTTTTTTTTTTTTAAATAGAGTTCACATTATATTTGGATTTTTTCATTTAAGTATCCAAAATTTAAAGGTTTCGAATTACAAAGCTGGATATTGTGCTCTATATTCTATTTCAACTGAAAATTGCATTTTTTATCGCACGGAGTCGAGCCTGCTCCAGTTTATGATCAGCATCATTTTGAGGTTGTCAACTTCCACATCCATTTCCTCGGAACTGGATATCTTCGTCTAATCAAACTTTTTTGGCCTCAATTCAGTATCACCTAAGCTCGTGCGAGGAAATATTTATTTTCTATCTTCAAATTCTGTTTACAGTTTTGCACAGTGTTTTTCGCCCTTCCTGAAATTTGTACATTTTCTAAAAACTATGTATGAAAAACTTCTAGTTTTTCTAGACGCATATTTTTGCAAAATTTTTTACTATTTCCTACAAAAAACTATGAATAATTGATATTGTGTTTTGTTGTTATAGACTTGCATATCTTTTTTAGATACTACTTCAACTTCTCTTTAAACAAAATCGTGAAACTTCATAATCATCTAATAAAAATCTCGATTTTTTATACTTCGTTTTTTGTATTACAAATGTTGTAATTATTTTGTGAACAGCAAAATCACTAAATTTTACAAATGTTGGAATTATTTTGCGAACAGCAGAATCACTAAATTTTCAAAAAAATTGACCTCTCATTTTCACAAAAGTATACCTGGAAAAGACTTGAAGTTTTACAATCAGTCTTCTGCATAAACCCTGTGATGAATAGATTTAAAAATTTCATTATGCATTAGTATTTAGAAAACATCGAGTAGATTTGCATGGAAGAATAGTTGAATTTATAACAAAGTACCTGGACTTTTTGCCTACAAAGAAGAACTTTGAACTTGAAAAGAATTTTTTTAATCGAATATACAATACTCAGATCACTTGAAAGAATTACTTTCTAACAAGAAAAGGTCAATAAACAAAAATAAAGATCATTTACAACTAGAAAAGATAAGTTCGCAATAAAATAGTTCAATACCTTACCGGAAAGATGAATTTTCAGAGTATTCAAATTTTCAACCAAATAGTTACATTTTTCAACTTCGAAGATGAAATTTCTACCAAAAAGATTAATGTTCTACAAAAAAGACGAATTTCAATAAAAAACACGATTTCTTAAAAAAAGATTACTTGTTTATCAAATATATTGATTTAAAAAAAATATATTTAAATTTTCAAACAAATAGTTTATGTTTTCACGAAAAAAATGTAATTTCTAACTGATAGTTGATATTTTAACCAGAAGATGTTTGAATGTGAAATCAAAAACATTTTAATTCAATCGTAAGCAAAAATATTTTTAAAAAATAGTTAAATTTTCACCAAAGAGATAAATTTCTAACTATAATGATGGATCTTCAGCAAAAAAAAAGGATTTTCAACAGGATAATTCATCATTCAAACAGAAAGTTGAATTCTCAACCAATAATTTTTTTAACAAAAAGATTTATTTCTTTCCAAAAAGATGAAATATCAACAAAATACATGAACTTTCAACCAAATAATAGATTTTTCAGCTATAAAAGATCAATTTTCAACCAAAAACAAAATAGCTGAACTTCAGATTAAAAGATCAACTTCAATCGAAAAATTTGAACGAATTTCAACACAGTACTCAAATTTGGCACCCTCTGCCAGAGAGATGCATTTTTGAAAGAAGATAAAATATCAACTATGCAGTTGAATTTTTGACCAAAAAAGATGAGTTGCTAAGAAATCAGTTGGATTTTCAATAAATAAATGAATTTTTGACAAAACTGAATTTTCAAATATACAAGATGAGTTTCGGACGGAAAAAATGAAAGTTGACTTTCTAACAATTGAGGAAAACTTGAGGCAAAAGTAGCGAAAATACGCAAGAAAGGGAGGCAAAGAAGAATCTTAAATATCATTTCTAAACAGATTAGAATAGGAGAAAGGATATGGAGTCTGAAATATGGAAGTGATTCCAGGGATTATTATTGTGTGGATTCAAAGAAATTGAGCGTGTGGAAAACACGTGCGGAGGGATAAATTTAAATCACAGGGTAGTCCTGTAACTAAAATAAGTAAAAATCATTCAGCACAACAGAGTGAAGTTTGCATCGTTTCGCCGTTCCAAAGTTTCACTTCAGACGCGCGTCGGTTTTACACGCACATTTTTCTGAAAGACAATCACCTTCTTTCTGAAGGAAATGTCCTTATTCTTCTAAAATTGAACTGCTGAAACACTGTGATACCTGTTGATATTAAAATGGAATATGATAACCCTGGGAAAGGCAGGTGGATAGAACCTCAACTCTCGAGGAATTTCATTTTTAGTCGATTTTCAATCTAAAATAAAAGAGCAGCATAATGATTGAAATTTAAGAAATTTAAAATTAGGAAAAAATCAAAATCAAATTTCCTTTTTTAAATTTTTAACATTAAATAAAAAACTAAGAATTCAACGACCTAATTTGGACAAACACCTTCGAATTTAATTATTGGAATTTCAAACACAAAAATCATTTTAATCTTTCGTCTTATTTTTCCTTGTACTTTCATCATTTTCAAAAACACCAAACAAAAATATACCCTTATCAAGGAAAAACCCGGGAATTCAATTTAAAAATCAGGAATTCACTTTACTCAACCTAGACTATTAAAAATTCTATCAAAAAAATAAGAGGAATGACCGCTTTCTTTCTATGAATCAGAAAGATATCTTATCATTTGATCCAAAGAAAAATTTTTTGCAAATTTGTTGCTCTATGAGATTTTTTCAGCTGACTCCAATTTGATAATCGAATTGATGAACGGGATGATGATGATGGAACGGGAACTTTTTAAACTAATTTTTTAACTCATTCCGAAGAATAAATATTTCTGAATTATGATAGAAAACTTGCTTACATTGTTCATTGCAAATTCATCCTTTTATAGTTAAAAAACACCTTCTTGTTTCAAATTGTTTGTTGAAAACAACTTTTGGTTGAAATTGTAACTGCTCTGTTAAAAATAAATTCATATTTTTTGGGGGAAAATTCAAGTATTTAGTTGAATATTGATTTTTTTATTTGAAAATTAATTCATTTCTTTGCGAATTTATGTACTTTGTGCAAAATGTGCCTCATTTCTGGAAAATTTATCTTTATGGTGGAAAATGCATCGTTTTCGCATAGAATACATCTATTCCAGTTGAAGATTCATAATTAAACCTGAAAATTTATCAGTTTGGTTGAAAATCCATTTCTTCAACTGAAAATTTAAGTGATCCATTTTTTGTGGAAAATTGATCTTTTCAAGTTCAAAATTCATCCATTTTTTGGTAAAAAATGATCTTTTTCTTCGGAAGTTAATATTCTTCTTCAGAAATTTTTCTTTATGGTTAACAATTGAAGTTATACAGTTAAACATTTTTCATTCTAGTCGAACATTTATCTAGTTGAAAACTCTTATCTTTGGTTTAAAATTAATTTTTAAGCCAAAAATGTCACTATTCCATTTTCGTACGAAAATTGTTATTTTTATAGCTCAAATTTTAACCATTTTGTTGGAAAATAATTTTTTTTAACAATTCAGTTGAAAATTCGTCTTTCTGGTTCAAAATTTAACTACTTCACTCATTTACAATTTCATTTGATTCTCTATCATTTTGTGTACAAATGTAAGAATTTGCTTGAAAGTTAGTTTTTTCAATCCAAAATTCGATTGTTCAAATTTTCGTTGACAATCTATCTTTTTCAGTAAAAGTTAATTTATTTGTTCAACTCCTTCAGTTGAAGAATCTTTGTTTTGGTGTAAAAATTGTATGCTTGATTTGAATTGATTTTCTGAACTAAAAATTTTACTGTTCCATTTTTCGTTGAAAATAATTATTTTTTGAGTTTGAAATTCGACTATTTTGATGAAACATTATATTTCTCCTTTGAAATTGATTCTTTCTATTTGAAAATTAATCTTCTTGTTTTAATATTTACCTTCACGGTTGGAAATTGAAGTGCTCCAGTGGAATATTTACCTTTTCAGTTGAAAATTCATCTTCTTGGTTTGAAATTTAACTGTTCTGATTGGAGATTCATAATGTTATTTGAAAATTCATCACATTGGTTGAAAAATGAACTATTTTGTTGGAAATCCGTTTTTTTTATTATCCCAAATTGATTTTTTTTAAATTTTAAGTTTGAATGTTCCAATTTTTGTATGAAAAATTACATTTTTTTGAATCCTCTCCCGAATCGCTACCCTGGAAAATTATAATTGAAACCAGCTTTCAAAATACTAAATAAAATTATTCTTTTTGTGCAGTATGTAAACGAGGTGGTGATAGGCGCTCCGTATGAAGTAACGAAAGATCTGATGGAGCATTTCGACGTGTCGATAGTTTGTCATGGAAAAACGCCAATTGTGCCCTGCGAAAACGGAGCTGATCCTTACGCAGAACCGAAGAGACAGCAAAAATTCAAGCTTCTAGACAGCCATAATGATATGACGACTGAAAAAATAGTCGAAAGGATCATCCTTCACAGGTAGGCTTCACTTCTAAGTTTAACCACATACAACGCGTTGTTGCTCGTTTTGCTCAGATCCAATTTTTACTTTGCATTTTTTCAATAGGAGGGGTTAATAACTTAGATTTTTGGTGTACACTAAAATCCAAGATTGCAAGTTGCGTATAAGTGACTAAAAAATATCCAATGAGATTGCAAAAGATTCCGTGCATTATAGAAAATTTATCACCGGAAATTAATATGATAGAAAAATATTTTAGAATAATCTACATTCCAATAAATGATGCAAAATATTCAAGGAATTTAAGTAGAAAGTAGAGAAACTACAAAGGAAGTATTGATTCTATAACGATCATAATTTCGTATGGAAGTGAACAAAAATAGCTATCCTGAACAAATAAACTTTGCACAGTAAAAATCGGTGATTTTCCTGAATATCTCTAAAATCGCTTGAAAATTAACTTAAATTCGTGAAAAACCTTTGCAGTCTCTTGAAATTCCTTGCTACCGTTAAAGATATTCTTGAACCCATTCCATTCTTTGAAATCTGTTAAAATACGTAGAAATCCCTTGAAATCTTTGAACCCCTTTTTTTATTCCTTTGAAATCTTATAGCTGGAAATATAAGGAAATAATCTTAAATCCCTTGAGAATCAGATAAATTCAATTTATTTTCTAAAAATCCTCCAAAAATTTGTTAAATAGTTGGAGGTCCTATAAAATCCTTCACATCTTCTAGAATTCTTTTGAATTTCCTGGATTCTTTTGAATTCCCTGGATTCTTTAGAATTTTTACGAAATTCTTTGTCATTCCATTACATTCTATGAATCTCTTAAAATTCTTTGGAATATTTCAAATCATCTTGAAACCTTTCAAAATTCATTAATTTCCTTCAAATCGTTTCGAGTTGTTCAAATCCGTAGAAATATTTTGAAATAAAATCTGATTTATTTCCTTAGGCTCTCTAAGAATCTGTTGAAATCACTGAACCCCTTCAAATCCTTAGAGGTTCCAAAAGAATTATTTCAATTTTTGTTAATTCTTTGAAATACTTCAAAAGTTCCTTGAAATTTTTGCACTGGAATAGCTAGAAATCCCTCCAAGTTGTATTCTCTAAAAAAGTTTTCTAGAGATCACTTAGAATTTTTTTTTAAACTCACAAAGTTCTTTAAAGTACCTTACAATCTCCTGTCTTGAAATACTTTAGCATAAAATTTGATTTATTCCTTCAAGTTTTCTAAATTTTGTTAAAATTTCTCAAACCCCTTTAAAATACTTGGAGGTATAAGAATTGTTTACATTTTCTGCATTTTCTTGGAATACGTTCAGAATTCCTCAAAATATTTGCATTGAAGTCGCTAGGAATTCCTTCAAATCTTATTCTCTCGAAGTAAGTTCTTCAGAAATCACCTAAAATATTTAGAGATCTAAAAAAATTATTCCAAAATCCTCTAAATGTTTTGAATGTCTTGAAATTCTTCGGAATCTTCTCGAATAACTTTCAATTTTTCAATTTTTTCGAATTTTTTTCATTTTTTTGAATTTTTTCTCCTCCATATCTTTCGAAAATTTCGGAACTCGTGGAAATAAAATGTAATTTAAAATCCCTTAAGATGTTTCAAATCTTCGAAGATTTAATAAAATCCTAAAAATATTTGGAATTGTTAAGAAATCTTTTCCTAAAATCTCTTGAAATGTTTCAAAATCTTACGAAAATCGGCTCAGCCTGTAGGAATATTTTGCAATTTCCAGAAAACCGATGAAAGTCCTTTATTATTAATACACTGATTTTTTGTGATGATTTTCTATAATGATTTTTCTAGAATCGACAAAAAATTGCAAGAAGTTCATTATGGAAAACATTGATTGCATTTCTAAGTTACTTAATTTACAATTATATTTTTCCGTAAGGGGGAATTACAAGGAATTTTAAAACATTACATGGGATTCCGATAGGCCAATAGAGTGCATGGGATCGCATGCGATTGCGGGAGATTGCTAAGAGAGTGTACACCAGATTTCTGGAGTAATCAACCCCTCGTTTTAATATTATTTGCATTTATATTCTTTTTTCTCTTTTGCGTGCATCAATCATTTCTAGAATAATTTTTTTTTCAAAATTCAAGAAATCTAAAGTTTCACGTAAACCAAATTAAAATTTCTATTTAACATCCATCAATTAAGCTAATGTCTAAAATTCCTGGGAAATCGGAATGAAAAACCAAGAATCCAATGGCCGAATTTCGATGAACACCCTCAAATATCTGTATTGAAATTCCGAAAGGCAACGAAAAAAAAAAAGAAAGAAAAATGAGAAGGCAATCTCCAAAACCCTTTCCTTCTCTTTTTTGATAATTCCTCTTTTTATTTTTATTTTTTAAACACAGTACACTAGCATTCAAAATATCTACTTAGGTTTCGTTGTTCACTTCACACCCTTATCAAGGTAAGGAAACTTTCAGCAGTTAAAAATCCACGAGGAACCCAGGATGCTCTCTCCCTGAGATCCCACTGAAGACTATCGAATATTATCGAATCTCTCTCATTTCTTTTAACTTCTCTTGGGTCTTTCTGAATTCACTTTGAACATAATATCGCAATGAATTTATTAAATATTTCTGAGTTGTTTTCCATTAACTTGAATTTCTATCAGTAGCATTTTTTCTTCTCATTTTCCTCAAATTCTCATAAACTCAGTCATATTTTATTCTATTTATTGTTTTTCTTCATTCACTAAAATACTGTTGAATTTTCCCTGGATTTTGTTCAATGCCGGCTCATTTAATCCAATGTATGTGTGTTTTTTTTTAATTTTGTACAATTAACTCGAATTCTTATGACATTCATTAAATTTTTTTCTAATTCCCTTTATTTTCACTAATTTTACTCCGAATTCAATGAATTGAATTATTTTTCCCAATATTTTTAATTGTTTTCAATTCATCCAGAATTTTGATCAATTTAATCGAATCTCCCTTCAAGGTCGCGACTTGACCAGGAATTTTATTGGCCGGGAAAAGACCGGGAATTTACTTGACTCAACCTAGACCATTAAAAATTCTGCCCAAAAAATACGAGAGATGACCTCTTTCTTTTTATGAATCAGAAAGATATCTTAGTATTTGATTTAACGAATGTAACGCTTCTTTAATCTGATTCTCCAAATATTTAAATATATCTATACGTCATGAGAGGAAGAATTTCTTCTTTTTCCATTATAAGAAAAGCATTTTGCAAATTTGTTCATCTGTGAGATTTTTTTAGCTGACTCAAATTTGATAATCGAATTGATGATAGTTCAAACCTACAGAAAGAATAATTATCTTATTTTTTTCAAAAAAATGTGTTTATCACGTTTTGTTTGTTTTTCCTTATTTATCTGACTCTTAAAGCAGGGAATTTCAGAAAATAACTATAGCTTTTATTTTAGGGCAGGGAGTTTCTCTGAGGAAGTATAATTTCACTTAGAGCAGAGAATTTTTCAAACAAACGAGAACTATTCGAACTAATTATAATTCGGATTTAGAATAGATGAATTCAAAAAAATCGTTCTTCCAATCCAAAATTCGTCGCGATTTTGAAGTTCCCTCTTCTTATTTTAAATAAATAAAGTACTTCAAGCTTGTTTACATTATTCATTGCAAGTATTTAAGTTGAACCTTGATTTTTTAATGTGGGAATTAAACTTTTTTTTAGAATGAACTTCGTGGAAAATTTGCCTTTTCTGTGGAAAATTAATCTTTTTGCTTAAAATACATCTATTCATTTGAACATTCATCATTATACCTGAAAATTTATCAGTTTCGTTGAAAATCAATCACTTCAACTGAAAATTCAAATGCTTCATTTTTAGTGAAAAATTGATCTTTTCTAGTTAAAAATTCGACATTTCGTTGAAAATTCGTCTTTTTGAATAAAAAATTCAAGTATCTCATTGAAACTTCACATATTCTGTTGAAAACTTGATTTTTCGTAGAAAATTATCTTTTTTTCGGAAGTTAATATTCTTCTTCTTCAAAAATTCTTCTTTACGGTTAAGAATTCAAGTTATACAGTCAAATATTTTTCATTTTAGTCGAACATTCATCTCGTTGAAAACCTTTATTTTTGGTTTAAAATTAATTTTCTCGAGTCGAAAATGTCACTATTCCAGTTTTGTTTGAAATTTTTTATTTTTGTTCGCATTTCAACCATTGTGTTAAAAAAATGTATTTTCTGGTTGACAATTATTATTTTGTCAAAAATTGAACTATTCTAGTTAAATGTTCATCATTTCAGTTAAACATTTGTCTTTCTGGTTTAAAATTCAACTACTTCAGCTGAACATTCCCAATTTTCCAAATTCCAAAGTTCCCTTTAAAAATCT